>APFE030168424.1:0-28222 GCA_000404065.3 Pinus taeda
TTAGGATATTCCGACACATAGGAAATAGTTAAGTTCAACTTGATCTAGTATAGAGTTAGGTAAAGTGTGTTCCTTTACCGTTGTACATTTTGTAACTTACAATCCGACGGTCACGATATGTAGTGATCCGACGGTTCATTCTCTCCTCGGTATTACCGACACTTGATCCGTGGCTTGACACCCGATTGGTCCATGAATTCTATTTAAAGCGCATGGAGGGTCATTTGTAGGTTAACCGTGCATGAGAGAAGCTTATGTAAATTTTCATTCTTTTATTAATAAATTGCCTGTAGTAGCCACGTTGGCGCAGGCCGTGGACTGTTTCCCTCTCTGAGGGTTTTAACCACGTCAAAATACTGGTGTATTGATCTGTGATCTGTTTGTGAGCGGTGTCCTTCTGGTGTTCTGTCTGAGGAACTTACCCAAGATTTCCCAAACTTAACCTTTCCGCCACACCAAGTGGCTTCACATGCTCTGAAATACAACTGCCTCGTGTCAGGGGAGGTGATAGTGGAGGATTCAAGCGATGCCAGATGGAAGATAAGAGGGGGGAAGCCTAGTGGAGGCGGGTAGGGAGGGTGAGGTTTTAGATTTTATATAATCCATATGCACCTTTCTTAAGGACTTTGGGAAGAGTACCTTAGTTGAGGAGTGGAACTTTAACATAGAATTGGAGACAATCATTCTTAAACTTAGGGAATGGGTAGGAAACCCTCAAATCCATTGACCATAGTATGGCATTCCTTAAGTTGGCATGCCTTATTGGCTTGTGCATCCACTTCCATATTTAGGCCTCTTAGTATATGAAAAAATTGTAATTTCTCAAAGGGAGGGAGCATGCCTATGACTCTTTTGAGAATTTGATCAATCTTGTTATCTGGGTCGAAGAGTTGGATCTCATGTGCTTTATGACCAAGAATGAGTCACCCAAAATTTTCACTTCCTTAATTCCCCTTTATTGAGCTATTTTTAGCCCAAGATATAAGCCATATGCTTTCGATATAATCCATATGCTTTTGCTTGGTTGTTGGTCTTCACTCCCAAGCCCCATGCATAATATCAACTATTATTCATTTAAGATTAATGAAAATTCCTCCCCCTCCCGTCACCCCATTATACATACAATGTAAAATATTGTTTTTATACATTTTATTTTAATTTCACATCGTGATCTATACTCTTCACTAATTTATATATATATATATATATATATTTTTTTAATCTACAATTAATATCAAAAGAATATTTTATGATTAGTATTGAAAGTTGAATTCTTCTTTACCATTTTTTATATTTTCATGTTAAAAAATACAGAATCAAATAGTAATTTACTTAAAAAAATAATAATTCAACCAATTTTAAATTAATAATAATAAAAAACTATTAAAAAATTCATCATAAAACAAGAATATATAGAATTTATTTCTAAATATTAAAAATCTTTAAAATCAAAAACATGACGCCTTAAAATTAATTAATAATACTCAATTATGTCAAATTGATAAATTTTAACATACTCAATTATGTCAAATTGATAAATTTTAACTAGTATGCCATAATTTTTAATGGACACATCATCATTTTCTAGAACATGGTTTTGCTCTTTTATTTGGCCAAGTAGATTTTTATTTAGTTATCTAAAGGAATAATTTTGAAACAACTTGAATGATGATTATGTTTGTTTGACATTTTTGCTTTATATAATTCATTAATTTTTTTTTCTTGAAATTAATTTTTTGCATTTTATTTAAAGGATTTTTTGTTTATTTGTTTGGTAATGTGAGTTTTGAGATGATTGACACGCCTAATGTGTGGCTTGAGTAATAGCTATTTAGGGGCACCTAAGTTGTTAAAATAACTCGAGGATCACACATGACCTAGGCCACACTAGCCCTTAGCATGACTAGATTTTTGCCCACAAAACTTCAAATTAGTAATCTTTTCACTATCTATTCTACCGCCCCAACAAACTTCATTTTTGAGGAAAAAAAAATCAAATAATTTTAAATAATTTTAAATAAAATTATATATAATAATTGTTTAATGAACACAACTTTGCTTATATACCCATGTTATAATGTTAACCTAGTTACTAAAAAAAATGTAAAATAATGAAAATAAATATAAATTAAAAATGATAAACATTGATTTTTTTTTGTTACGATATGGTTCACGGATATTGGGTGGCCATTACATCCACGGGAAAATCTGGGCAGATCAACTCTGAAGGGAATCTTTTAAAGCTCGTCGGCTAAACTAGCAGGGCATAACCCCAATGGCATTGAGGAGAATTGACCTCGTGACCTCTTGATAAACGAGACACTTAACAATGGAGACTCAACCAATTAAATTAACCTTTAAAGCAACATTAAATTACTCTTTTATATATATTATATCATAAATATTCCCTAATATAAAAATATAAATTAAAGATAACATTAAATTACTCTTCCATATCATTATATCATAAAATATATCCATAATTTAAAATAAATATAAATAAAAATAATAAACATTAAATTACTCTCATATATTATATGATAAATATTCCCCTAAACATGGGAACAAATCCAAAACCCAATTTCGTTAGCTTAATCAGTATCAATACTTTTTCATTTCAAGTTCTTAGCCCCAATTCTCTTCTTATATAGAAATTTTTTTGTTCTCCAAGTTTGACCCATTCTTTCTTAGGGAATAATGAGCCATTGGCTTCCCTTTGTATTTGAGATTTGAATCCTTGTTATATGATATAGTTTGATAAACGATTAAAGTTCGAGAAACCCAATTTTCCCTCTTCTCTCCCCCTCATAATTTTTATTTTTATTTAATTGGATGGTTTAATATATTTGAATTGTAGGATTGACAATTATTCAGCTAATGCGGGTTAGGAAAACAATTAATAAGTGGATATTACTCATTCAAAATGCTTATAACTCGCTTTTGTTTTTATTTAATTGGATGGTTTAATATATTTGAATGTAGGATTTTCAATTAGTCAACTAATGTGGGGTTAGGAAAACCGTTAATAATAAGTTTATATTACTTATTTAAAATGTTATAACTCCTCGAGAAAGGTGTGTTTTGCTATATTTGGTATTACGAAAGATCAAAATGCTCTAAATTATTTGATTGACTAGTAACGAATGATAATAATAAATGTTTGTTAATATTTAAATGGTTTATTAAATTGTAACAAGATAAGAAATTATTGGGTATTTTTTAGTATTTTATTTATATGCTTATAAAATATTAAGAGAAGCGTTTTAAGATTATCATAATTTTTCTAACTTAAAATGACAAAAAACTTGGTAGTATGAAAAATATTTTGAAATTTAGATCTAATTTGAATATAAGATGGACAATCTAATACAAAGTGTGTTTCGTCTTCAACCTTCTTAGTGTTGCAAATGAGACATACTTTTTCATTCCATGGTGTTTCCGGAATTGATGTCGATCATTGAGATTGAATAAATCTCAAAGTTAATATTTGGGGATAACCTTTTCCCCTCATTTTTAAAATGCAACACTCCTATTTAACAAAAAAACATCCAATTAAAAAAAATACAAGAAAGAAATGGCCGAAGATAGGTCCAAGCCTTAAAGATTCACAACAATATGGTATAACATGAATAAAATTGATTATCATCAATTTCTAGCACAAATAAAAGTAAAGAATCACACATTTAGATAGATGGAAGTAATCACAGAACACATTTGTAGAGAAATTTAAAATATAATTGCATTTAGAATCATAGGGATAAAAAGAGTTACGCCTTCACAATCTTAAGCTTTGTTGGCGCCTTTTCCTGTTATGGAAAAGATTCATAGCCTTCTCTTACGTTCCCTCTACATTTTTTTATAGAGACGATACTCTTCTTTTCACTCACTAAGATATTCAAAATAATTCAAAGCATAGAAACATGATCATTCAACACATTCACTTATAAGTTGAATGAGTTTTTAAAAGGAAAATAAAATAACGATATCATAAATATATACAATTTTAAGATTCATTTCAGTGTGTACATCTATTCATCTATCACAAGAAGAACGCATTTGAAGTAAATCAATAAACAAAATATTAAGAATATGGTCCAAATATTCAAAGAACTCTAAAATAATTTCATTTATTTAAATATCATAAATAGTCATAGGAACACATTAATGAGTTTTCACTATTTTAAAAGTCTTTAAACCACAATGACATTCCTTCCCGAAAATATCTCAGTGCAAGAGAATAATTTTACAAACTTTAAGTTTCTGTGGCACCAAATAAAATCTTGATACTTAGATGTAAAATGTAAAGACGTTTATCCCTAAGGGACTGAAAATCGGCTCCCGTGGACCAGTTAATGAGGGTAATTGGAAGAGTGAGAGAAATTATAGTTACATATCAACTTTACAAATATATAAAAAAAAAAATCATAAAGTTAGATGATCAAAGATTGGGGAGAAAGAAAGATAATTGTTTCAAAATAAGATAAAAACACTCACAAAATTGCAAAAGGATTCTTAGTGAAATAGACTCTCACTCTCTCAAGAACTACCTTATGTTATAATTTTCTCCCTTTATATCTTGTCTCTATCTTTGCAACTACTTGACGATTAAGTTTTTCCTCTTGATGTTAACTAAATAGAGGTACAATAAAAAAAATATGAAGTTAGGAATTCATCTTCCAAGCCAGATCCTACTTCAAATATTCCAATTTTCCCTTTTCAAGTCATTTTCAAAAGTAATTTAGTGATAGGCCTATAGGTTGTCATGACTATTTTTTTTAGATGATACCTATAATTTTAGCCTTAGAATAACTCCCATTATGTTCTTCATTCTTTTGTATTTCCAGCAAGTTCACATTTTCCCAAAAAGAGCATTGGGAACTCAAGTTATGGCCTCTAGAATTTCATGACTCAACCACCGTTGATTTACATGAAGTGGCTCCACAACCATTGATAAACTCCACATAAGTCTTGGCCTTTTAATTTATAAATAGGCTTCATTCATCCCACATGCATTTTGGGAGTTCATTTATAATGCTTTATAAAGAAATTGACTCTTTATAGTATTTTTGTGCAAAATAGAAATAACCATAAACCTTGTATATCTTATGCATAGTGTAGTTTTTGGTTTCCATCTCATTGCCCAATTATTGTGCTAGGTCATTACCTAATCTTCTATGTCCAACTAATATCTTCCAAGTGTCATCCTGTGTGATATGTCCAGTTGGTTTCCTTGTGTCACAATAATAAAAGTAATATGGAGAAATAATATAATGCAGAAGTGAGGTGCACTAAATAATAAATGAGTGTCATGTGTGGAGAAAATCATGGAGTGTGATGTGTGGTGAGACATGGTAATATGAGGTGGATAAATGACTATAAATAATAAATGAGTGTCATGTGTGGAGAAACATGGTAATATGAGGTGGATAAATGACTAAGAAATAAAGAGTGGGGTGAGAGGGAGTTTAGAAAGAAAATAAGCTAAGTGTGAAAAGGTTAAATTGACTAAATAATAAATGGTGGATAAATGACTAAGTAATAAAGAGTGGGGTGAGAGGTATGTGAAAAGGTAAAATGTAATTCATCATGAAAACAATAATTACTTGGAAAAATGGAAAATGTAGAATTTCCCACTGTAGATCACTTGATAATGCAATATACTAAAGCAAAATACTTGATCTACTTCTACAAACAAACTTGCGAAAGCTTAATCAATTTTGAACAAGATCAAATAGAACACATATAATAGAGAATGAGATTCAATCACATATGGAACACAAAAGAATACTCTGGGGAAAGCCTCAGCTAAAAACCCCAATCTCTGTATTATCATACAAGTGAAAATATGTCTGGATTACACAAAGCTTTAGCTCACAAGCTATCCAGCTCTCAATACAATCCCTCTGCTGCTCATAAACAGTCAAAGGCTTCTCACAAACCTTCTCCTTTGCCCTCCAAGCCTCCTATTTCCTTGCGCAGTTTCCCCTGGGGTCCAATGTTGCCATTTGTGTGAATTCACCTCTCACACAACTCACCAAACTCAGAAGTAACTGCGCAATCTCCAAGGAATGAATTCCTTTTGCAAGCAAGAGATATCCTCAATGGAATATTCCTGCAACTGATAGTACACTGTCCCATCATCTGATCTCAACTGGGTCTCTGACTGAACTGACATAGATGAGTTATTTATGAGAGAATATTCAGTTACCTGAAGTGCAACAATTACATGCATGCATGCATTAACTAACTGAACTCACAATTAGTTCCACAAACTATTGGAACTAATCTAACTGGACTTAACTCAGATAATTGAGCTAACTAATTACAACTCAAAGTACAACTCATCCTGATCTACTTTAATCAAGGGATAACTTCCTCAATCAATGGAGAAACTATTGCATGTCTTCACATAGACTTCATGTTTGATTTCCTACAACTAATGAACTCAAGATGAATTAATTAATTATTTTACAAACAATTGCTAAGATCAAATTCGAATTTTAATTCTCAATTTTAGTTTAGGGACTAACTAAAATTGGAATGTATCCCAAAATGCTATTTATAGCAATGCTATTTTTAGCACTTCTATTTTTAGCATTTCTTGTTGTTATTTTCAACAGAAAATGGACAAATGACATGCATAATGGAAATAATAATAAAAAGGGAAGTAAAGGAGACATATGGAGAAAAACAATGATATCTTTGGCATATGAATTTTATTTTTTATTCCGTAAAATGCTAAACTAAGCTAATATATAATGCTATCAATTGAAAGGATGAACATTAACAACTTATTTATTTATGATATATTTTATTTTCTTCTCTCTGTTCAAAAGAGAAGCCGCCCCTGCTACCTTTGCATGGAGAAGATTTACAACATTAAAACTAACCAAAAACTTATTGTTTTCAAAATCACTCTATTTGATGTTTGACATGAAAACACATCAACAAGCTTATAACTCAAAGTCAAAAGGTCTTCTCTAAGGAACTTTTTTTGAAAAATATCCAAATTTTAAAATAAGATTTTATAATATTTGAGAAATTAAATTGCATTTGTCCATTTATAAACATGAATGAGTCTCCCCCGAACCATATAAAGAAAAAAATACAAAGAAGAGAAAATAAACTGAGATTGGAATCGACCTTTATACTTGGTAAAATCCAAAGCTAAGAAGGTTAAATGATTGCTAAGAGAGAAGAAAAAAGGTAGTGGACCAAACTAGACAATTTACTTATAATAATGGAAAATGAGGACCCTCTTTTTGTGTTGAAGACTCCTTCAATTTAAATATTGGATGTTTGTTGAAGACCTAATTGTTGTAACTTTTGATGATTCATGTTGAAGTCATCTTTGACCTATTGTTCAATGTGATACTATAAAGGTACAATGCTTACGTTTTTCTTTACTTGGACTTCAAGTAACTCATCTTCAATCTCTTTTAAATCATAATAAACTTGATGTACTATCTCTGGTTGGTCTTCATTTTTGTTGATGAAATGAATTAACCATTTCTCAATTCCCTCTTTAGGAAAATCATCAAGTGTATTAAAGTCATTACTCCATGTGACCTCTAGTACATCGATATGTTCTTGCATTTGTTCTCAGTTCAATATCATTGCATCCATAATTAGACTAGGACCTTCTAGCTCCTTGGTCACCTCAATTGATGTATAATAAATCAGCATGTCTTGTATTAATGTTGTCACATTTGGGAATTGATTCTCGGAGTGTTTTAATTCTTTCTTTGCAATTTCTTAATTCTTCCTTGGGATGACATTTTTTTTTTTTGTGCTTCATTCATATTTAACATTTTCATAATAAATAAAGTTGATGCCTTTTAATAAAACATCTCATCATTCTTGAGGTCACCTTGAGTGGAAAGTGGGAAGCCTCGATAGCCCTAAGTTTGTCTTCATTGGAGCAACAGAGAAGAAAAAGTGGGAAACAATGTAAAGACCCTGTGTCTTGGCATCTTTGATGGGCTAAGGAGAAACTAGAGGGAAGCTTGATTGGGCCTGAGTTCAATTACCTAAAGGAGTCGTGTTCACTGACAGAGGAAGAATGCAGAGCTACAAATTGGAAGGTAAAGGGTTGCCAAAAGTGTTCAAGGTACATGGACTAAAAGGAGTTGTGGAGCATGCTACATCAACAAATAGGTCAGTTGTACTTTATTCAGGGCATATTGGTTATCATAGTTGTTGTTGATTCCAAGCCCTAGTTGTCTTGTATTAGGGAATATTGTAGAGGGTCTAGTACGAGAGCCCTAGACTGTTGAATTAAATATTTGTAATATAGCAAAGTTTGGTTGAAAAACTATGTCTTATGTACTAGTTGATTCACTATTGTCTTTATTCCTCTGTTCAAAGTAGAAGTGTTGTGGCATTTGAGTGTGTTTGTGTTTGAGATTTTAAGACCCAAACCATATTCTTGAGTGTTGTGGAAATTCCATCAGAAGATCCATAATAAGAAATCCTAGAAGTTCCTTCTAATTATCCTTGTCAAGAGACCAAGGAGACATAAGCCATATTTGATGAATATTATACATTAGAGCCAAATATTGAAGAGCTTCTTGTATCCATATCACAAGATCTCTTATTAATTCAAGATTGTAATCAACAACTTTCAGAAGAACCTTATGGTATGGCCAACAAAGAAAAACAAGGACATAAAAATCATATAAAAACTTGGTTCAAAATAATAGTTAGGCCACAATACCACTTCATTTTTCGACATTTTTTAACTTCAAATCTATATGAATAATTGATCTATTATCTCCAAGCATTTATTAAAATGTGTTTTTAAAAATTGGATATGAGTTTACTTATGTTCTTGTTATGCAAATGGATGCATTGGAAATTCTCATATACTTGAAGAAATGACTTATTTTCTAAAATAGTTTAAGGTAGTATAAATAAATAAATTATAATATTAAGGAATTTTTTTCGTAATAAAATTGATTCAATCTTTAATTATTCAAATCATTGCTCAATTCTCATTTTGAGAGGATTGCATGGCATAATGTAGTTGCAATAGTCCTATTTTCAAAGACCATGTGATATAATTCTTAAAACACATTTCTATACAAAGTAACCATTGAAACCTACTTTCTAACCAATTTGAATTTTTCAATTTCGATCTTAAATGAAAAAGATATGTTCAAAATAGTTATTATGTCCCAAGTGAAAATTTTGAGGACAAAGTTAGGACAATCATGATTTGATGGAATTAATGGAAATAATTTTACAAGTTATTTCTAGGGGGAATAACCCTTGGAATATAGTTTCCAACCCAATTTTAATCACCTCATTTTGACATCATATGAAAAAGTTGTGCTCAAATTACTAATTGCTTGTCGAAAAATCTGCATTGTGACAATTTTAGAGATTGGTTGTTCATTGACATATTTCACATATCAAATCATATTATTTTCAAAAAATATTTCTAATAGATATATGAATTCAAGGCTAGTTTGAGTGACAATTTGAATAATCTCAGTTGGAGGTGAGGTGAAAAAGTTATGCCACATTTAGTGGTCGTCTGTCTTAAAATCAACATAGTAAAACTCTACCTCCTAGGTATGATAATCAACATTTTTGTGATATCAAATCAAAACATATTAGAAACTTGTTTCTATTGGAAATACACAAATAAATCTAATTTAATTTCCAAGTTGAATCACATTGATCCGATATTTAACGAAAAAGTCATTGTTTGTTTAGTAAAAAGTTTATAAGCAACTCTATCAAGCAGAGTGCTCATCATCATGTTTAGCACATAATTTAAAAACAACTTTAAAACCTGTTTATACTAGAAGTATACACATGAATCCGATTCAATTTGGCTTTCGACTCACTCCAATCGGACGTAAAACAAATATTTTATGAAGAAAACACTGCGAGAAGGTCTATGCTAGCTATCACTTCTTAGCAAGTAAACGAAGGCATTTGTCTTCATCTACCTTCTTTGTATTTGTTTCCTATGCACTGCTTGTAATTATTTTGTGTAAATATTGGAGGAAGAAAAACCGATCACCTTTCTTCCCAATCATCTCACATTTTATTGCAAGCGAGTGCACATTTTTTGCAAGTCTCGGAAGGATTTAAGGGGTCACATTCACAGATGAATGTTTTTCAATGTCAAATATTTAAAAATTCATATGAAAGAATATGAAATGAAAATATTCAAGTCAAGCAAAGTGGAACATTATATAATGTTGAGTTCATCAAAGAAGCTCCAAATCCTTGGAGCTTCCCTTCAACTACTAACCAAGAACACTAACAACCTTACAATATTATAAGATGGATCAAGATCAAGGAAAATTCCATGAAGTAAATCATCAAAAGAATAATTCTAATTCTAATTGATTTCAAATCACATATACTGTCAAAGTGCCTCTCAGAAGCCCTATTATACATAAAGTCATTCATCAAACCTCATTCTAGGCTAATTTCCTTCTTTTAAGTTTCATAATCTAAACTTTATCTATTCATCCATATCACTTTCAACCCATTTTATTTTACAATTTTACCATCCTTCTTTACCCTATTCACCTTTCTTCCATCACTAAAAAAGGAAGAAGAAGAAAAATAATGAGTTTAGTTGTGAAAACCCAGGTTTTTGACACATCTAAACTTGAATTTTCATACAAATATCAACATTAGGGGACTTTTGAGGTCTAAAATGGACCTCCTAAGGAAATAATAAAATAATATTAGATTACATCATCAAATTTAGAGGGAAAAAAGAAAAAACTAATTTTTCAACTTATCTCCGTATGGGTTTACTCAAATTTTGAGCGGAAACACTTGTTGGATGTAAAATTTGGTTCTTCATCCAAGAGTACCCATGTTGCATACTTTCGATGGACCCTGCTACACAAAAAATGAGAAATACATCAAAAACATGACTGCAATCACATTTTTTTCATGTATTTCTCATTTTTCATGTAGCAAGGTCCATCAAAAGTATGGAACCTGGGTACTCCTTGGATGAATAATTAAATTTCGCATCCAACGAGTACTCCTGCTTAAAATTTGAGTAAAACCTTAGGGAGATAAGTTGAAAATACGAGTTGAAAAAGTAGTTTTATTATTTTATTATTTTTTAATCTTTTTATTTTTTTACTTCAAAATTTGTGAATCATCCCCCATGGTTCACACCATCATCTTGAATCTTATTGGTTCTTATAAAGTTTATTTTTGTTGTACATTTTTCTTAGGAGGCCCATTTTAGACCTCAAAATTCCCCTAATGGAAATTGGCCAATGAAAATTCTTAATAAAATATCTACCTGGTGACATTTCTAATTGGTAGTAGCATCATCAACCTCAATCTGCTCTTGACAAAGAAATTTGAAAACTGCTTCATCTTATTATCAAAACTAGTAGTACACTTAGCGTTGTACAACTACAAAGGGACCTGAAAACGACAATCTTTAGAGGGACCCGAGTCATCAAAATTATTCACTCCTCAAGGAACTATAATAAACTTCAATTCAATATCAAAGAACCTGCCAAGGAGACACAGCATCATCAATAACTTCAAGCAACAAAAAGGAAGGATAGGATTTTGTTTTACAATGTTTATTTTGTTTCATTAAATTTTAGAATTGAAGTTTTTAATAAAAATACCTTCCTCTTTAGAAATTCATCCACAATAGAAAATTTAATGGTCTTAGACCTAAAATTTTGTAAAAAAACCCTAGTATTTCTCTCTTTTCAAACCATAAAATATCTTAGACTATTACCATTCATATATTCTTATCTCTATTCTTCCTTTAGAAATCCATAAACTACTCTTTTATTTACTTTATTACCTTGCCTCATAACGATATGCAAGATTCTTGTAAAAAAGGAGTTGATACCATGGGGTTCACAAGCATCAAAAAGTTGAGTTCTTTGAAAATTGCAATATAAGTCAGCTAGAGGGCAAAGAAATTTTGTTTAATCATGACACAGGAATGACAAAATGAATGGGGTGAGATAGTGCATAATAATTTATAAGGGAGCTCACATACATTATAAATATAGTATTACCATAAAAGACAAACAACATCATGAAAATATCACATTAGTTGGACGAAGGAGTTGCATTACTCTCTACTCTTTTTGAAATCATACTCTATTTTCTTGAAGGACCAAATGTTAACGATACATGTTCTGTTGAATGGGGATGATATTTCAAATTCAAAACAAGATGTAGTAAACTCAATGGCAACAACTAGTATTTCAAATAAAATCGAGTTTTATTGAGAAAAGAATGATTGATTTTTAAAGGTTGTGTAATGAACTCTGTTTTATTTGACCGCCGAGGTTGCAAAACAAAACAATCGATAGCAATATTAAATGTTGCAAATAAAACCGAAGTGTTGAGTGTTGAAAGGTCAAAAGGAGCAACAAGATCTCTTGTTAGAAACATGGAAATTGCTCAGAGAGTTTCAACAAAATAAATCCAACATATGAAATTGTTTTAAGCCTTGCTTTTAAAGGAGAACTCTATCACAAGGGTGGTTACAACTTGATGTCCTTATTTAACATTCTCAGGCTAAAATTCGACTTCCTCTCAGCTAACAAATTATGCCAGAAGACCTACATTGAAAAATTGAGTCAAATTGCTCACAGAGGTAAGGGAAAACATGGGGTTATAGTCAAAATGTCATGTATACACAGAGGTCCACGAATTCAGTTTATAAACATGTTAACAATGTCTGAATTCAAGAAAATTCAAAGACAAGTCTGCAACATCATATAATTCTGACAACGTATGATTTTGGTGCTTACGAGAAGAAATTGATCGCAGAGGATGTTACTAAATCTAGTAAAAAACCCTCAAGTTACAAGTGTATAAAAGAATTGCAAAACGGAGGTCGATGACCCTCTCAGAAGTTTTCCCTGTGCATTTTTTGACAGGGCCGAGCAGTTAAACATAGTTGGATGCGAAGTCCACGTCATAATGGACGAGAAATTGCAATAATTTTTATCTTGGAATGGTGGGCATGGAACAAACAGCTTGGCCGAGGCAAGAGCTCTTGCTGTTTTGCTTGCATTCTGTGTATTTTTTGGTATACAAAACATTTCAATCTTTGGGGATTCTAAAAGGATGATTGACCATGTAATAGGTGCATGTCACATTTCGTTGTCCTCATTTGGCAGGATGGTTGGACAGGATTATGTTTTTCTGGAACAAGTTGGAACAGTGCTCAATTCGCCACATCTACGGCTTCCAAAATGCATGTGCTGATCGTCTATCAAAGATGGGGCTACCTTTAGAGCCGGGACAATGGTCTTTGAAGGTTTCTGAAGGAGACAATTCTTGCTACAATGAACTTTTCTCTTTTCCTATTTTGCTTTTTTTTTACCAGTTTAGCCCTTTTTATATGTTTTATTGACATCTGTCAAGAAAGACAACCGGTTTTTTGTTTTCGGTTTTGATGACATAATGATCGTCTAAGGGTATACAACTGCATGTTTTTTATATGTCTTTTTTGATGTCGAGATGTCTAGACCTGTTTGATAAGACTCTGACCTCTCGGGTTGTCAACAGGGAAGTTTTTGATCCATGTTGTATCTTATGCTCTCATTATATTGACTCAATATAATACTATACAGATTTTTCTCTCTGAAAAAAAAAAGTGTATAAAGGTAAATGAATTGAATTCCTTTTCATTTTAATTCGATGGATATGACAAAGAGAAAGAATGTAGTTTTGCAACTAAAAATGAAATTTCAATTTCAATTTCTCATGACAAAAGCAAAAATTTGATCACTCGAGAAATTTGGCTGCTTAGAAAAAAAAATTCATGCTCAACAACTCAACAACAAATTGTGTTTTTCTCTGAAGATATGAAATTAGGGTTGAGAAATAATTTTTAAGTAGATCAAAAATTAGAAATCACTCTCTATTGTTTAAGAAAATGATTTGTAAACACTGTAGGGTATTGGTTGATTTTGAAAAATCAAAAACTCATAACCCTAGAAACCAAATTGACCATTTTTCAGTGAATTTGCCAGGATTGACTTGAAGACTCAGGTTCAGAATATCAATTTGAATTTGTGAGACACCAAAGGTTTGAATTTTCAAAATTATCAATCTCAATGAGGTGAAAAGTTCTCGACAAATTTTCGTAAAAGCTATCATAACTTTTATTTACTCTAGTTTTTAGTGAACAATGCACAAGTGACAACCCATTTTGTTTAATTTAACTTTCAAAGGAATATCAGAGCCATTAACTCAGACTTTAAAAATTCCTTACGTCAACAAAAAGAGGTATTGAAATTCATTGAGAAAAATGAGTTTTGAAAACAAAATTCTCAGATTGTTGTGATCGATTGATATTGAATGAATGACAGAGTAATTGTGAGTACACAATCAACCTACAACATTAAAAAAATAAGCAGTGATCAATGGGAAAATTAAGTGGAAGTACACAAAGGAACAAGACGAAAGACAAAGAGACCACATAAGCAAGGACAACAAACAAGGAAACTCTAGGTCAACGCTCTTGTCGACCCCATTTTCCTTATACGCAATGCAATAATGAAATTTCTTATATATTCCAAACCGTTTGTTTGTTTGCTATGAAACTTGGTAGGGGATGCACTATGGTGAGGGGAATAAGCAGTAAAATTTCCAGGTCAAACCGATTTTTATTTTTGAAGAAATTAACTGTTGTCACCCACGACTATTTCCCATTTTCTTGAAATTTGTGCATTGGGTTATTATGAAATTTGGTAGGGAGATGAACTATGGTAGCGAAAATAAGCAAATCAAATTTTAATTTAAATGGATTTATATTTTGTAAAAAAAAAAAAGCTATCGTAATCTTCAAACATTTTGCATTTTTTCGATATTAGTGCATATGTTGATTATTAAATTTGGTGAATATAAGCATTAAGATGATACCAACAACGTCACAAAATTTCATGGGAAACTGATTTATAGTTTAGGGAAAATGGGCTATCAAGTTTGTTATAGGAACCTTACATCATTCATTCATTTAAAGCATGTCTTCAGAGAAACCCATTATATAATTTTTGTTTCTAGATGCATCAAGATGGTTCTATGTTTTTTTTATCTGCTCCAAGTTGAAAGAAGTCAACAATAACTCATGGTCAAATTAGGAGTCAACTACATACTACAAGGAGAAAAGTGAAGGATGAAGTGATACCACATAATAAATAACACTCACAAACTTGTAGTTGTCATACAAGAGCCAACCCTAAGAAGCTCAACTTTATATAGTTAATTATTATAAAGCTAGGGTTTGTTCAACCAACCACAGGTACATTTTAAACAATCATAGGTACACTTTGAGCAGCCACATGTACAGTTTGAGGAAAAGGAAATTTTAAACTTAAGGAGGATATAAATGGATGAAGACAATCTTGAAAGAAACAAAAGATGTATTGCATTGATAGTTTTGGTTGCATGCAGACGTGGTCCATCTTCAATTCGGAGGAGATGTTTGTCCTCTTTTATAATAAAGTTTTTCTATGGTTTTTGCCTCTTGTTCCCCTTAAAAATACTCATTTTCATCATTTATGACGATATTCTCTTACAATTTTCCCATAATAATGTTTCCCTAAGGTATTTTAATTAAATTTTATTTTTTGGATTTTCTTGAAAATAAATGCATTGTAAAACGTAAATTGCAGATTTTAGGAGAATTTATAATTCATCATTCATTTTTATGTTTCCAGGAAATTTGGGTAAATATTAAAACATGGTTTTTTTTCTAGGCATCTCGAGATGGTAAAACACCTATTCACCCGATGATCCAGGTGGATCTTTAGATACAGTGGCATGGAAAATCTCAAAATTCAAAGTGGCAGAAAAGCAAGTATCCTTACATCAGATCGAAGTGCTCGTCGCCCTGATTCCAACGGTGTGAACAACACTCCAATCCGAGTTCGGATGATGAAGTTGTGGCAGAAAGAGTTTGCCTTAGTTCCTTCGAAAATAAGGCATTTTCTCTTAAAAATGGCTTTAAGCCTTTAAAAGGCAAAATCGCAATCAGAGGCAAGAGATGGCCAATATCGGTGATTTCAAGCAGGCAATATTGGCGCCAGACAGAGCTCACTTGCGATTGTGATCGGCAATCGGTGCAATCGGCCGATCGACGATCGGAGCGATTGGCGATCAACAGACCAAAACCCCTAGGTCATTGTATAAGTGGGATGTCGATGCGATCGGCTGACACTAATATCGGTGATCGGTGGTTGGCAAATTCCCAGCTAACAAGACTGTGGAACTAGTGATGTGCCGATTGCGATATGGGGATCGGACCCGATGGGTCTATGAGCCTGATTTGATAAACTTTGAGATCCGGTTGTTAAGTTTTTGGGTCAGAATTATTAGTGTTTGACGGGTTTTTGGTATTATCGTTTTAAACGATAAAAGGCCTATTTTAAGGGGTTTGTTGTGCCCATCGACCCTTCCATCTAAATGGCCTCTATTATAACCAAAACATCTCCGATTTTTAAGCGGCATTGTGTTATAAAGCCCAAGGCACGCAATAGTGTAAGAGGGAAGGATTTTTAGCACGCAGTTCGTTTAGTAGGAGAGCTTGCAGGGGGCCGATAGTATACTTTGTCTGATTTGGACAAGTTTTATATGTTTTCAGCCCCTCTCAACATCACAGACGCATTGGTGCTGTCCATTTCTCCATCTGAGGTCTCCATTTCACAGCCATTTTCCAGAAAGGAGGTATAAGCCTTTTTTTATGTAGCTGGTGAATGTAATTCTCTTCTTTTCAAGCCATTTAATATATAAGGCCTCCCCATTGATCGAGAAGGGCCCGAAGATGTAGTCTGAGTTGGATGAACACCGTTATCAAGTCTTGTTGTCTTCTTGTAGTGCCTTTATGGGTTTTTCTTCTTCTTTTATGTGTGCACATTAGATTTCTGTGTTAAACTGCAATTTCTACATGTGATTCTTTTCATACTTCTATAAGAAAAAGAGTCCTAGATCAAGTGGCATCAGAGCAGGTCTTTTTAGATGTGAATTGCATGTTTGTATTCTAACAAGAGACATACTCCAAAGAGGTGAAGGGGAATTAGATCCTTTCGATCCCGAAGCAGAGTGTGCACATCGAAGGAGAAACATGGCAGAAGATGAAGCTCATCTTGAAGAGGAGCACAATTTCTGCAAGACCTTCTATTCAATGGCAGAGAATATCAGTCAGCTGATGTTAAGGTTGGAGAAAGCAGAAGAGAGAAACCTAGAAGAACAAGGTTCAACACATAGGAATGGTGGAGAAGAACCCCCTCCTTCTCCTTCAGTGAGTGAAGGTTCTCCTTCCTCTCACCACCATAATCGTAGAAATTCAAATGATGCATCTAAGAAACCTTTCTTTAAATTAGATGTGAAATTTGATCTTCCCGTGTTTAATAGTGAAAGTAACGCAGAGAAGCTTAATAATTAGATTAGGCAGATTGAGGTCTACTGTAGGATTCAACAGATCGTGGAGGATGAGGCAAAGATTCAGCTGGCCTCTCTACGGTTGAGAAGCACTGCTCTCGTTTGGTGGGAGAGCAAATTGCAGCGTAGTAAGAATGTGGGTAACCTCTTTTCCTTATGGCCTGATTTTATTTCTGTGTTAAAGGAACAATTTTATCCCTTAGGATATAAGCAAAAAGCTTTAATGAATTGGCAGTATTTAAGGCAAGGCAAAGGTCAAGATGTTTAGAGTTTTATAGAGGAATTTAGAAAGCAAGCACTGAATTTGGGTATTGCACTTGATACACCCGAAGTTGTAACTAAGTATATTGGCTCATTGCATAGCTACATTAGGCATTCATTGTTGTTGTTTGAACCAACCACTATTGACGCAGCCAGCATGAAAGCAATTCATATTGAGAACAGGGGCAAAAATAAAAGAGATGATCAGTCCAGAAAACCACCATTCAAACCTCCCAATGGAAAATATAAAGCGAAATGGAAAGGAAAGGAGAAGAAGACGACAGCAACCAAAGAAGGGGAAAGGTCGTATTGCAATCACTACAAAAAGGAAGGCCACGATGACGATCACTATTGGAAACAACACCCAGAAAAGCGTCCAAAGAAGTATGGAGGGAAAGGGAAGCATAAGATAGTGGCGACTGCGCATCAAGACCTTAGATCGGATTCCAGAGATGAAGCATTAATCACAGCCACGGGAACAAAAGGTACTCTTACACCTCATGTTAATTCTGAATCGCATGAAGGCACTAATTCTGTAAATGAGTCCCTTCCTAATGATCGAAAGAGAATTGAACTATCTCATATCAGAGTTGTTGTAAATCATACTAAAGTTGAAACTCTGTTTGATACCAGATCCCAAGCAAACTTAATTGTAAAATCCTTGGTAAAGAAACTCGGCTTAAAAACAAAACCACACTCGAAACCTTACTCACTTGGATGGATACATGATAAAGCAAAACTGAATGTAACCAAGCAATGTAAAGTAAAATTTGTCATCGCTTCTAAGCTAGTGGATGAAGTAGAACTGGATGTGATCCCATTGGATATATGTGGCATGGTGTTGGGGAGTCTGTATCTATATGATAGAAAGGAAGTCTTTTTTAGTCATGAAAACAAATACCAAATCACAAAAGATGGGGTAGAATATATAGTAAGGGCTCATCAAAATAAAATCAATGCCAGCCTTGTAAGTGCTGGACAAATGAAAAGACTGGTGAATTCTAGTAAGGGTTGCATGCGTATGGTTATAAGGGAAAAAGAGGCAGAATTAGTTGATGCTTTCTAGGGTTACGATCAGGAACATAAACAAGAATTATCTAAATTAATTTCTAATTATGATGAGTTGTTTTAGGAACCGAAGGGATTACCTCCGAAGAGGGAAATCCAACATGAAATTCATTTGCAGCATGACGCTCCTTTACCAAATATTTGCATGTACAGGATGTCAACCATTGAGATGGAGGAAATCAAGAAACTTGTGTAGGAATTGCTGGACCAAGGGGTCATCAGGCCGAGCACTTCTCCATGTGGCTCATTGATTGTCTTAGTCCCAAAGAAAGAAGGCACGTGGAGGATGTGCGTGGATTACCGCGCGTTAAACAAAATTACGGTGAAAAATCGTTACCCACTTCCACGCATAGATGATTTATTAGATCAGTTAAAGAATGTTATTTATTTCACCAAATTGGGTTTGCGCAGTGGTTATCACTAGGTCCAAATTGCAGGCTAGGACATGTGGAAAACCGCCTTCAAGACCAAACAAGGTCTGTTCGAATGGATGGTGATGCCATTCGGACTTTGCAACGCGCCAGCCACTTTTATGAGATTCATGAATGATCTCTTTCAGCCTTTCATTGATGAATTTGTTCTTGTATATTTAGATGATATACTTGTCTTTAGTAAGAGTTGGGTTGAACATGTGTGTCATGTAAAGAAAGTGCTTGATGTATTGGAAAAAGAGAAACTCTTTGTAAAGATGTCAAAGTGTGAGTTCGGGAAAATCTCTTTGAGTTACCTAGGTCATATTGTTGGCCATGGTCAGTTAAAGATTGATCCTTCTAAAGTTGAAGCAATTGTAAATTGGCCTAAGCTTACTAGTGTAACCGAGGTCCGTAGCTTTTTAGGTGCAGTCCAGTATTGGAGGAGATTTATTGCTAATTTCTCTATTATTGCAGCACCTTTGCACACATTGACAAGTGTGCAACAGGTCTTCCAATGGGGAGGAAGACAACAGAAATCCTTCGAAACATTGAAGGAAAAGATCAGCACCGCGCCCATCTTAGCCTTACCCGATCTCCAACAGCCATTCAAGATCGAAACCAATGCCAGCAGTTATGCCATGGGAGCTGTACTGATGCAGCAAAAGAAGCCGTTTTGTTACCATTTTGAGAAGTTTTCTCAAGATGTGATAAACTATCCCACTTATGACAAGGAGCTTTATGCCTTGGTGCAGAGTGTGAAAAAGTGGAAACACTACCTGATCGGCAAGGAGACCATCATCCATATGGATCATCAGCCCTTGCAGTACCTTTAGTCACAAACCAAGTTGCAACAATCTCGTCATTTCAGGTGGATGGTTTTTCTTCAACAGTTTCATCTGGTAATAAAGTATAAGAAGGGCACTAGCAATAAAGTGGCCGATATGCTATCTCCCCCTCCTATTTCTGCTTCTGTTATTTTGCATAATGCTTCGTTGTCTTTTGAGAGTTATGTTGAACAATATGCTAACGATGATGACTTTAAGGAGATTTATGCAAAACTAACCCATGGTTCACAGGGGACAACTATCACTTGCAGGGGAAACTGTTGGTAATCACTTCGGTAAATTGTGTATTCCCAGAGGGGAAAGGAAACATGTAATTGAGAGCCCACACCTCTCTTGGTGTTGACACTTTGGTGTCAAAAAGACTTTATGTCATGTACAAAGATTTTGTTTTTGGCCTCATATGAAAAACATTGTGACTTGCTATGTAAAGGGTTGTGTGATGTGTTCTGTTTCAAAGCCCTCTAATAGAAAACTCGGGCTCTACACACCACTCCCTATTCCGAGTCGCCCATGGGAAAGTGTGTCAATGGACTTTGTAGGAGGTTTTCCTTTGTCGAGAAGGAGTCACGACTATTTGTATGTTGTCGTTGACCGTTTTAGCAAGATGTGTATTCTTATGCCTTGTAAAAGCAGATCACTGCAGAGCAGTCTGCTTCTCTTTTCTTTCAGCATGTTTGGGTTCATTTTGGATTACCCACATCGATTGTGTTAAATCAGGACTCTCACTTTCTTGGAGAGTTTTGGACTAGCTTGTGGAAGATGATGGACACCAAATTGAAAAGAAGCATGACATTTCATCCGCACACTAACAGACAGACAGAGGTTGTCAACCACACCGTGGTACACTTGTTACGAGGCTATTGTGGGAAACATCCCAAGTTGTGGGATGAGCATCTCCCATATGTACAACATTCCTACAACTGAGAAGTGCATTCATCTACACAACATTCACCTTTTGAGACATGCTTTGGTTACCTACCAAAGGACCCTTTTGATATGGTCTTTGGAAGGGAAGATGGCTCCAGTGGACGTAATGATAGGGACAAAGCTCAATAGTTCATTCAGCGAATCCAATTGATTCACCAAGCAGTATAAGCAGTTGGAGAAAAGTCAAGCCCGTTACAAGGCTCGACATGACAAACACCGAGTCGACCACCAATTCCAAGTGGGCGAAAAAGTGTGGTTCCACATCAACAAGGATAGGATAAAGGGAGAAGGGAAGAAGTTGCGACCAATCCAGTATGGTCCATTCACCATATTGGAGAAGATTTGAAATAATGCCTTTCATCTTGATTTGCCGATATATATGCAGATGTACTCAGTAGTGAATGTAGAGAACTTAAAGCTGTATGAACCACCATTGATCATGGACACCGATGAGGTGGGAACAGTTCCTACAGTTGATGATTTTGCACCAGATTATCTCAATGAGTTACTTGAGGACATCATCCTTGACAGAAGAACCAGGACTTCACGGCGAGGAGATGTGGAATACCTTCGAGTTGGTTTCAAGGGAATGCACCCCAGCAAGGCCAAATGGTTGGAGAAGAAAAGGGTGAGGGAATAATTCCATCACTTGCCAATTGACTAATGAAAGCTTTTGGCAGTCCAAAAACTCCTCAATGGGGAGGATTGATCTAGGTGGATCTTCAGATACAGTGGCATGGAAAATCTCAAAATTCAAAGTGGCAGAAAAGCAAGTATCCTGACATCAAATCGAAGTGCTCGTCGCCATGATTTCAACGGTGTGAATGACACTCCAATTTGAGTCCAGATGATGAAGTTGTGGTAGAAAGAGTTTGCCTTAGTTCCTTTGAAAATAAGGCATTTTCTCTTAAAAATGGCTTTAAGCCTTTAAAAGGAAAAATCGTAATCGAAGGCAAGGGATGGCCGATATCTACGATTTCGGGCACGCGATATCGGTGCCAGGCAGAGTTGACTTGCGATTGGCCGATTGGCGATCGGCAGACCAGAACCCCTGGGCCGTTGTATAAGCAGGATGTCGATGCGATCGATCGACAACAATATCGGCGATCAACGATCAGTGGTCGGCAAAGTCCCCGCTAACAGGACTGTGCAACGATGTGCCAATTGCGATATGGGGATCGGACCCGATGGGTCTATGAGCCCGATTTGATAAACTTTGAGATCCGGTTGTTAAGGTTTTGGGTCGGAATTATTAGTTTTTTATGGGTTTTTGGTATTATCGTTTTAAATGATAAAATGCCTATTTTAAGGGTTTTGTTGTGCCCGCCGACCCTTCCATCTAAACGACCTCTATTATAACCAAAACAACTCCAATTTTTAAGCGACATTATGTTATAAAGCCCAAGGCACGCAACAGCGTAAGAGGGAAGGATTTTCAGCACGCAGTTCGTTTGGCAGGAGAGCTTGCAGGTGGTTGACAGTGCACTTTGTCCGATTTGGACAAGTTTTATATGTTTTCAGCCCCTCTCAAAGCCACAGACACATTGGTGCTGTCCATTTCTCCATATGAGGTCTCCATTTCACATCCATTTTCCAGAATGGAGGTATAAGCCTCTTTTTATGTAACTGGTGAATGTAATTCTCTTCTTTTCATGCCATTTAATATATAAGTCCTCCCCATTGATCGAGCAAGGCCCGAAGACGTAGTCCGAGTTGGATGAACTCCGTTATCAAGTCTTGTTGTCTTCTTGTTGTGCCTTTATGTGTTTTTCTTCTTCTTTTATGTGCATACATTAGATTTCTGTGTTAAGCTGCAATTTCTACATGTGATTATTTTCATACATCTATAAGCAAAAGAGTCCTGGATCACCCGAGCCAAGGATGTCCTGAAATGTGCAATTAATTCATGGTCAACATGGCTAGTAAGATTGTTAAAATGTAGAACAACAAGCCAAAAATGCCTAGATTTGTGTTTCACAGATTGAATCGATGACTTGAGTCTTTTGAAGGGATATTTGGACTATATATAAGTACTAGAATAGGAAACATTTAATTTTGAGCAAGGTTTGTGAGTATTTTGTTGAGAATTTGCTTATAAAATCAAGAAACTAGCCTTCTAAGGTATGTATTATTCAAATATTTTGATTATAAACCTTGATTTCGACTTGTGTGGCTGAAATCAACTTTTAGACTTGTTGATGGTGACTTTTGTCAAGTAATGGAAATGGTGATTGAGCTTTAGTTCATAATTTCCAACTCGTGTGCTTGCTTGAGCATGGAGAGCTCCCATAACTCAAGTTAGTATATTGTGTGGTTGTTGTACATTTGACAGGTAAATATTTGTGAATTCTTGTTAATATACATGTTCATATCTATGATCTATATCTGTGTATGTTTAGGTTTCAATCAACTTGCAAACTAGCTCACTTGTTGGTGTAAGGCTAGGCTTGATAACTAGTTTCTGGAGTTGTTGTTGCATATGATTTTATTTCTTATCCTGTGACTGCAATTTTTGTTTCATGAAGCTTTTAATGTTGTCGCAACAAATTTTGCTCAACCGATAAATTGTGATAAATTGTTAGTTTAGTTAGGAAAGTAGTCGTAAGTTCCTTAGCTTTAAAAATAACATCTTCACTTGTTTAGTCTTGCTTTTGTGAAATATACCACTTGTTGTAGCTATATCGATCTAATATTGTTTTATTAAGTTAGAAGATTTGATAAATTTGTTAAATAATGGATATTTAATAGCAATTTTATACTAACTTTTGAGAACAAGTTACTAGTAGCTAGTTGTACTAGTTATTAGTTTTTAATCACTAAGTATTTTAAGTTTTACATAGAAATTAGATGTCAGATTGTATAAATCATTCTTGGACTCTATAAAGCATTCTCAAATTAGATTGAATATATTTTTGTAAGCAAAGGTATTATTGGCTTAATAGATTTTTGTCTTATTGGTGTGATTTACTTTAGTAAGCGTATCGTAACCATCTTAGTTGCATTAAAAGCTAAATGATAATTTCATTAGATCATTGAATTAGTAGGGTTGCCCATAGTTTTAGATTTCCATGTCATTTTTTATTATTGAATATCAAATATTAATCATTATTTGAAAATCAACTTAAAGTGGTTAAGGTAACCAAGAGACCGGGAGTACCATCCCCAACTTTCTAGGAGATGGATGCCCAGTCTCTTGAGGAAAATATCCTTTTGACTTGAACCTTTCAAACACCATAGTTCCTTGCATCATTTATTGCTTTCATAGAGTTAAATGATGAAGTAAATTCTGATTGATGAGGTGAGTAGATGACTATGAGTGAGACCCTTCATCTTCACTTTCATAGATGGGAAAGGTCATAGTGCATTCACATCTCTACAACTAGTATTGAGTCTAGGTCAACTAGGTTGAGTAAAAGACTATCAGTGTTTGCTTGCCTTCACAGGTGAGAGACCCTAGTGCACTGGTCACCCTTTTTTATTGTGTTATGAATGTAAATAATTAATAATTAATAGTTAACAATGATTAGTAAAGGCATGTCTCAAAAGACATGATTGTTCATAGAAAGGGTACCCACTAGGTATATATATGGGAATCCTCAGTTGTAACCATACTATATTCTCATTTCATATATATATATCTATTAATATATATATATATATATAATATAATATATATATAATATATATATATATAATATATATATATAATATATATATATATATATATTATATATAATATATATATTCTCAATGGACATCTTCATATTCCAAGTGTTATGGAGCATTTAACTTGTGAGTATGAACTTTGTTCATTACTAACCTCTTGATTCGATTAATTAACCATTGCATCTTTACATAACGAATTGATTAATGTACATTTTCTTTACAAACCATCTTTCCCAACTTTGTAAACCAAAGCGATGCTATACAGATTAAATTATGACTTAAAATTGATCACCAAAATATTGACTTGAATTAATTATTTAGCAAATTCGTGAAATAAAAATTGAATAAGTTTTCATAAAATTGCATAACTAAACATCCTAATGGTTTTGGCAAGCTTAGTGTCCATTTTGGCAGTGTTAATAAGAAACACTCTTGAGGGTTTTTAGAAAATTTTAATCATACTTGATCGAGTAAATTGTCTCATCACATAAAGTTTATCTTTAAAAGTCCATCCCTATGTCATCCAAAATCGATAGAAACCCAACTATATATAATCTAATCCAAAACATCATAAAATCTTAGGTGCTAAAAACCATATCATCTTGCATACATTTTCAAATTTATTCCTGTCTTGTTTATAAATCTCTAAATATATATGAGGAAATATTATAGCTAGTATATGTCGTATATACAACCTATGTCTTATAGAAATCTTTGAAGGGTGAGGTAAGTACCACCCTTTTGTCATAACTCTGTGCGTATTTTTTTCAAGATAACACTCATGTTTTTGTTCAAGTTTGGCTTTTTTAGGACTCTCCTTATCAATTTGTTCCAGTTTTTTCTTAAACACTTCTTAATTTTGTTCGAGTTTGAGATATGTTTCTCCTTAATCTTTTATAGGAATCTATTAGAATCATTTGAAGCCCCCTCAACGTATATTGGATAGTCGCACATATAAATCCAATTTCGGTATATCATACCTTGCCCTCGAACTAAGATATATGTTGATTTGTCTTCATGCCAACTAAAGGTACATTATTTCAATATCTGCATCTTTTATAGGAATCTATTAGAATCATTTGAAGCCCCCTCAAAGTATATTGGATAGTCGCACATATAAATCCAATTTTGGTATATCATACCTTTCCCTCGAACTAAGATATATGTTGATTTGTCTTCATGCCAACTAAAGGTACATTATTTCAATATTTGCATGCCAATTTGGTATATATTTATTTGGCTCTATAAAATTTCCAGTAATTATAGAATAATCGGTAAATATTGAAGGAGGAAGAATAAGTTAACAAAGGAGGCCATATGATGAATGGATTTAATTGAATAATGCATGCCACAGATTAGATGGGCCCCTCACGAGCCTTCTTCAAACACTCCAATAGATATGTTAGTTGTATCTAGAAGCATCCAAAAATGAGCAAAATCCTGGCTATAAACCCCTAAATGCTTGATGGTGGTTTGATTTTACGTGAACAAGAAAATGATGGTAGATGTTTTAAGGAAGCAAGGCTTGTTAAGGGAAAAAACTGTTCTTGATTAGTTAGAACCAAGACTATATGCAATAGTTGAAAAATCAACCATTTTTGTTTTCTACTAACATGAAGGTGAAAATATCAAAAAAGCCTTGAGGAAGGATGTTTCTTGTATTATGTGATGGATATAATCATTGTGTTTTTTTCACTGCAAATTACAAGCCTTAAAGTGTTTCTAAATGGACAAAGGAGAAATATTTGAAAGGTTATCAACTTCCAAGTCAAATTGAAAGCTAGTTGAAGTATGGCATTTTGAACTACTGCAAAATGAATAATAAGAATTTTGTCTATCTGCTACAATTTGATAAATTTCCAAGATATGAGGACTATTGTAATTTCATGAAAAATCTGAACAATTCCATTATGGAAGCCTGAGTAGGTGATTCAACAAATTCCTCCATGGACGCAATTCAAGAGACAGTCATGGCATCCTTTCTAAAATTTTTGCTAGAATATTTTAGTGGATCACAACTTCCCGATGAGGCCTTGCTCAAGACTTCATCTTCCCAAAATCATCAAGAACTACATGGTTGTCATGCTGTCGATAAGTTTTATCAACTACTCCAAGAGTTGAGTGAGACACTTACATGTAGAGATTGTGATAAGGAGCTCATCTACCATGGAGTGGAGGTCAAGTTTACTAATCCTATTGGTAATGATGATAATTTTATCTTTAGTATTGAAGGGCCCCAAGAGCAAGCATGATCTTCTAGATATGGATAAGAAATAATTTTGAAATGTACAAATCCAAGGAGGGAGTTGAAGGTGACACTACAACAATTCAATGAAGCAATGACCCAAAAGAAAATAACACCTGTTAGATAGAGACAAAAATTAATTTTGAAATATACAAATCTGAAGAAGGAGTTGAAGGTGACACTACAACAATTCAATGAAGAAACCCTTCTAGCACCATTTATATTTTCATATGAATGGGTAATCTTAAGAATGAAACATCAAGGGTGTTTAGAAGGATCCCTTCAAGTTGTAAACAATAGTTACATTGTTATATAGAAATGGGTTAAGTCATTTATTCCATAGAAATTGCATCCAAAACATGTAAATTGTATCGAAAACATGTGTTTTCAAAAATTCCAACACTGTAAATAATATAATAACATTATCTAAACTTGAAAGAAAAATATAGAAGAACATTCTCTAAACTTGAAGCATATTCTTATTCGTGGATAATATCTGCCGCACTTCACCATACATCGCCATACATATAATGTCAAAAAGAGTATCTCATGGCATACCATTATGCACTAAGTCAATCATTGGCTTAATGCATGGTGGATAATCTTTGTTGCTGCATGGCCAAGATAAATTACCATTCATTGGCCTTTTCTAGCGCCCTATTTCACAACAGAGTTGATGAGAATTAGTCCTTAACTGAGCAATAAGAATTTTGGCTCTCCAAGAGATATTGGCCTCTATGTATGCTTTTGGTTGATGACTATGAGTGGGATTAAACACTTCAATATAGTAATTTTCTTTCTTCCTAGCTCCTTATCCCAAGTACACTAGTGGAACTTTTCCATAACAAAAGCTTTTATCTCTTTGTTGTTTATGGGACACGCGTTCAAGCAAATACCCCATTTACTAAACCATTTGTTATTTTGTTGCATCCAATTTTTTTTGCTCTTGCACAATCTATCATTAAAGACAATCGTAGGCCATCTACCCTCTTCCATTTGCTCAATTTTTTTTAAATACCTTATGACTCACACCATAGTAATGGCTTCAATAGTAGTAGTGCCTGTTTCACTTAACAAGGTATCATAAGGAACTACACTTTTATTCTTAAATTTGCTTGTAATCAAACGCTTCTAAATTTTCTCAATTTGTCTCCACCACATGTCGATGTACTGCTGGTCCATAGTTCACAACCATAGAGAATCACCAGAATCACTAGAAGCCCAAAAAGAGTTTGAGTGGTTTTCCAATCCCATAACTCTGCCTCTCTACACCTATTTTGAAAAGCATAAAATGATTTCCAACCCCCCAAAGTTCTTTTCTTTCTACAACCATTCCAGCTTAGATTTTTGTTGAAGTCAATTTTGAGGTATTTGTAATC
>APFE030168427.1:0-11991 GCA_000404065.3 Pinus taeda
AATAGATTAATTCTAAAAAAAATTCATGTGATGCTTTTAAAAGTAAGTTAGCCCTGGTTTGCGAGTCGAAGAAGAGAAATTTATTCATATGCCCGTGTTTGTAGTTAGGTTACAAAATTATTACACTGGGTGAACAAACGACTAGGAGGACATCACCATCAACAAAGAGATAAAAGGATAAGAAGATGAGGAAACATATTTCGTGGTGATAGGAAGAGATATTTCGTAAGAGATCTTGCTCGCGTCTCCTTCATTTTCTTGGTTGTCTCCACGGCGATCCTCATTGCAACGAGGAAAGTTGCAAAAGAAGGAACGAAATGTTCGAATGTCAACGTATTTTTATCGCTAATTGTTGATGTTGGCACTGTGAGTATCAGTCGAGCTGCCCGAAGGAGAAAAACGATCTCAGAGTCAATGTTGTTGGGAGAAAGAATCATTGGAGGATCACGATTAGTTGTAGCCGTAAACCAGATGAACGGTCTCGTTGATTGAAATATGGGTTAATCAACAATTTTATCTCTAAAAATTGTTTGTCTGTACTTGACTGTGTACAAAGGTTTGAGACGTGTAGGATGACTGGACATTGTTTCATGTTATAAAGCACTGTTTGTGGAGGTTACATTCTATGTAGTGACAGACCCGTATAATGTTGGCATTCCTGTGTACAGAGACCGCAAAGGTGTTTCGAAAGTTTTCAGAGACTGCTCTACCAATTTTGTTTTGTACGAGAAAAAACCAAAATCGTGAAGGCGAGTTTGTTCTCAGTTCGAGTACAGGTCCCGGGTGCCAATCTCCACACGCATGTTGACATAACAGATGTTTGCCTTGAAACCATAAACAACTCCATGGGAGCACTTGAGCGGTTTCTATCATAAGAAATAAGTGATGTCGTAAGAGATTTTAGCCATCGATTAAACTGATGAGCGGTTTTGTCAAACCGCCTCTCGAGTCCACCTTACTCGTTAATGTTTGGCAAGCAATGTGATATCGCCATATTTGGATACATCGATAACTACTACAGACTGTCAATCTTCTTCGACCATTACGAGTATACGAGACCACTCCTTTGCATAGGTTTCGTGTATTTTGTGTTGTCGAGACTCTATTGATTTGAGCAGAAGTATTGTAGGGAATCGATATTAGGCTCCAGTAATACGAACCGCCGTGACCGTTGTTTTCTCATTTTTCATGTCTATTTGAAATCTGTTACACGTTTTCATTAGAACCTACTCCTTTTTATTAGATTGCTCGTCTTAAAGTTGATGTTGTAGGGGTCAAATGTTGTTTGAAGTCGATATTGTCCATGGGTTTCCCTTCTGAAAGAAAAGAGCATCGGAAGCTGCATAGGGCCAAGACTTCACCGCGGTGTTGTACTCAATAGAGTTACGTTCTAAACCTCCAGCGAAATAAACATGAATTGAGGCTGCGTTCATTCATGAAATTCAGTTGATAGCCCTGTCATTGCTCAAAATCATAAGTGAGATTGATTGGCAAGCGTGGATAATACACGAGAGATTCGTGTTTTCAATTTTGTGCTTTCATATTGATTTTGGCCCACTAAAGAAACAGTTTAACTCTAGGTCATGCAAGAAAATGTTTGCAGTAAGATAAAGCCATGGGAGCCGCAGAAAGCTAAGAGTTCACCTTGTTACTGTTGAATGCCTGTAAAATTGGAACATGAACCAATTTCTTACTCTCTCAAAAATATTCCGCGTTCTTTGGTTTCTTTTTAAATCATTTTCTAAAAGTTGTGTGAGTAGTGTTGTTTTTGTGTTTCCATTGGTGGTTGTAGTTGTATTCACATTAATGCGGGGCAAAGAGTAATGATAATAGAGCAAGGCTCTGAGACAGATTCATATGATTGATATGGTGACTATATAGATTGTGTATTTGGAAGCAGACTTGTTCAGAGAACATGTTTCGTTGTGCCTACATCGTGAAGTAGCCAACCCATCAGAAAATTGACAAAGGTTATGGCTTCGAGTGTTGCCCAAGCGTGAAGGTGGTTTATTATTTATTTAACTTATTTTCTGCGTACAAATATATGTTTTTAGTGGCATGGTTTTAAATTGAGTACGAGCCTAATATTGTCATTGGCTTTGTGTACTCGAAGGCTTTCCCTTCCTCTTTGGTATTAACATTCATTTTTGTTGATTTGAATTGTAACGGTGAATTTTCGGTTGATCATGATACCCGAGATGGAGTAAAATAGATAAAATTAAAAATGTATTGGAAATCCTGAACAATCTCATCAATTCCACTGCTAATCAAATTATAAATATCAAAAATAAATCTTTTTGATATTATAGTATCTTTACATAATGCATTGGAGATAGTTGAATTTCTCTAGATTTAGTCTGAAGTACATTGAGACAAATTTAATCCCAAACTATAGTCGAAGAGTAGGGAAGCCATAATTCCAAACGATAGTCGAAGAGTAAGGAAGCCATTTCAGGAGAAAATTTGGATGCAGTTAAAACTGCTAATGGAAATCTTATGATTCCTAAGATTTTTATAATACCATGGGAAGAACTTACACATAAAAAGCACAGAACTGGGTTGCGGTATAACAAAGATGTTGTGGATATATCTTTTCATGTTCCTAATGTTTCTAAACCAATACAGTTTTGAAGGGCTTGATTTCTACATGGCGTTGTTCTAGAACAAATTGTTCACTGCCAACAATGTAATAGAGTTGGACATTTGAAACATAAGTGTTTTGATCTTCACCAAGTAGGAGTTGTGGAAAGTGTAATCATCATTCAAATAGATATTCCAAAAAGAGGGCTACTGCAAGAGAGAAGCTAAGTTTCCAATGGATTGCTTTATGGGATTGGTCGAAATTAGCCAAGAAGATTTCCAGATCATATCATAAAATTTGTTCAAGAGTGTTGGTGAACCTTGCAATGATGAAGAATACTTGATCTTCTCACCCTGTATCAGACAAAGGGGGAATTGTTGATGGTCTGCTACAGGTTTGAAGTTGTCAAGCGAGTTTAAGTCAGAGATACACAAGTGAGCCTGAGCCACAACCTATAATAGTTAGAGTGAGAGTTTCGAGAAAATATATTGATTGTTCTAGAGTTTGTGGTCACCTTAAAACCACATTTTTGGTTGTTGTGAGAATTGCCATGAAGGTTCCATAGTTGGCGTTGGTTGAGACCTTGAGTTCTCCCATATTGGTTTTTTGTCATTCTTAAAAACCATTTTTAAGAGACATTCAACTCTTGGCTGAGATGCATTTTTTCATTTTGACCTCTCATTCTTGGACTTTGATTCATCCCTTCGTATTAAGGGGAGAATGTTACACAACCAATCCTAGGAATTAGGTTTGTGTTAAGGTGATTGTGTATTAGAATCCAAAAAGACCCAAAGATTGATTCAACGATTTCTTTTATGTATTTATATGTACATCGTGTACATCATTCTTAGAAATCAATTAATATGGTTATATTTAGTTTCAATTTTTTTCTAACATAATCGAACTTTAACCATGTATGAATTTGTTAAATCATGGAAAAGTCCACAATTAAAAAAAAATGGTTCCCCATTAGCTAGTGTTCATTTAGTAGCAATAAAGTTCACAAAGGCTGGACAGATCATACCAATTTTCAATAATATAATAAAATAACTATCTGTAATATGTTTTTCATTTTATAGAAAAATAATTATTTAGGCCGTGTGACTATCACATTAAAGTATCAAAATCTGATATTTAGTAGTTTTGTCATAAACAAGTGAATATGTGCTTTATATTCCATGTAAAAAAGAATTGGTGCAAGAATTATGTTCTTGTGTTTGCGTACGTCCATGCTCCAACACGATTTCAATTTCCCTCCGACCTGACAAGGAAAATATGGGAATGCCACATTTGTTGTAGTTTTTATTTGATGATGCAGAATGTCAAACTCATGGTACAATTTGATAATGGCTTTAGGAAAGTAGAAAGTTTTTAAATTTTTTTTAACATATTTTAAACTTTATATAATTTTTTTCAGCAATTTACAACAATCAAAAATTTAAAGGTTTTGAATATCTAAATTTTTTAAAATTAATTATAATTTTTCGAAAAAACGATTTAATATGGTATTTTTTAAAACACTTTAAAATATTATAACTTTTTACAAAACAGAAAAAATTATTTTTAAATAAAAAGCAATTACAATGTTACTTAAGACAAGTAACAAAAAAAATGGCAAGTAAAAAAAATGAATAAAATATAACGTACGAACTTATTAAAGATAAGTATAAAATATAAATACAAAAAAACTAACAAATAAAAAAAAAAATGGTAAACCAGATACAAATTTGTTATATATATATATAATCAACTTCTATTTTAAGATATAATAAAGAGATTATATTGATTAGTTATTCCTATTATATATATTAGAAATTCCAAATATTGAATGGAATGCAATTTTATATATTTCATTACTTACAACGTTGCCATGGATATGACATACCTGCATAATAAATAGTTATGAAATATGTGCTGAAAATTGAAATTATATATAAAATATAAGTATGTGTCTTATATGGACTGTATTTCTACTTTATCTCGATTTCCGATGAACACATAATTATAATGCATAAAGTTGGAGATTAATATAAAATATAAATATGTATCTCAAGCATAGACTGTATTTCAGTGTTTCCTAGATTTCCAAAAACTCTGAACAATGTTGGTTACAGTTGGTCTATTAATCATTAATGAGAAACTGCTCTCTGAACATCAAAAGCCTTAGGGACACTGGCCCTGATATCACACGTGATTACGATATTTTCCATATGATATTAATTTCAAATCTCATTGCAAAATCTTGATCAATATGGATCTGCGATACAATTTGCAATGTTATAAGAATATTATAACATCTCCCACTCAATCCAAATAATAAAAACTCACTTATGACATCCACCAAATTTTGACACCAATTGTCGATAGAATATTATATGCACTCGGATCCATGTTGTTCAGCTAGAAAATTGAACAGATTAATGTCAAAACGTACGAGAGCGACGTTTACAAATGATCGCCGACACCCAAGATCCAGCTTCATGACGAGTGGCAGTGTACACTGATTTGGCACAGGAAAGAGTAAATATCGTTATCGATGCAAACATTGCCCTTACCCTGAAATAGAGTTATGGATCAGTTGGTTTAGACATTCAGTCTACATAGAACCATAATAGAAGTAGGCCATTACCATTGCCAAGTCACCCGTTGTTAGAATTTCTAAATTTTATTTGTTTAAACATATTAGTCAAATGGTGCTATTTCAATAGATGAATCTACAACAACAAAACGTTTACCTCAATGAAGCCCCAAGCTAAACAAGGAAAAGAAGAATATTGTGTCATCTTAGATTGGAAAATATAGAGAGAGGTACCATTAAAATGCTTTCAACAAACCTGTTAGGCGAAGCAATAATTTTCCAGACTTCATAAACAGAATTATAGGACTGTCTTTGACTTCCAATCATTCGAAACTGGCTGCTTCAAAAGCATATATGGAGAAATCAAAATGTACTTTTTTTTTTTTGAGAAAAAAACACGTCATATTCCAAAGACAAGATGTGAATTCCATGAGAAATTATCTTCGGTTGAGTATACGGTAAGTATAAATGGTCTTTCCCAGCTCATCGGTCGTGTGCAGTGCCCATCAGGCTGATATACTTACTAGAACAACAATCATCACCCAAACATCTTTGTCAATGGGAGCATCTACAAATCTTTGTCTCAAAAAGTATCATTTCAAATCATTGGCTTTATTCGGTCCAAATAGTACCACTCTTTGATGGTCGACAACCTGCGCTGAATTAACTGGTCAAAATTTAGGAAGTCCTAAGGTAGCAGAGTCAATACAAAGAGTTCCTACTTGCCTATATAATATTCTTCTAGCAGTGCAAATAGGCTACCAATTACAGCAGAAGAATCTAGATTCATTGCCATGATTTCTTTGTACCCTTCTTCGCTGACATTAAGGTATTCCAGCTGAGTTGGAGGAACAGTCAGTCATTTTGGCTAAGGTGCGAGTCCATTACCTTTAGCGTGATGCATTTGTGGAATTTCCATAAAATACCAAATTTTAGATAAAAGAAATTGTGATAGCTATCACAGAAATGAACATTGCATTTACAAAATGTGCCACAAAACATAAGACGCCTCTGTTTCAACAATCTATTCCCATTCCATGATATTCTCCTTATGTGATCGGGATATTACAATTTACCAAACAACTTATAGATACAAATTTTGTGAACTTAAGTGAACCCTGAAGCCAATGATAGAGGAAATATTCATGCATACATAAATCTATTATAATTTGCAGAGTTTGTGATCTGGAAAAACAATTTAGTAGGTACTTCCATTAAAAATTAGCTATTTCGTGTCTTTAACCTACTCACCACTAGGCATCATTGATATACCATTTGGAGACAGAAATAATTTCTTTCCCAATTAGTTTCTTGGCAGTGAGATATGGAATGACTATGGAGAATTATTTTTCCTATATGGAAAAGTATGTTATACTTATCTCATTGAACCATAAAGAATAATACCTGTCCCTAATGGTTCAAGCCAGATTTTGCGACATCTTTTATAGACATTTTCATTGTTGGAGAATATCCTTTCTGCGTGTTAAATTCAAACATTTGGCTTCAAATTAAAATTAATCTCTATCATGTATTTTAAAATTGACTCAGCCATTCTGACTAGTTCAATTCCTCGTCTCCACTTGGCTTTTCTCAACACTTGTAATCGACCAAACTAACTCACAAAAGCCCAAATTCCCTATTGGTTGGAGTATGTTGGAAAATTAATCTCAACCACTACCTTAAATAAACTGAAAGTAGCCAAACTATGTCTTGATTTACCAATTTTGGAGACAATTTGGGACAAATGCTCTCGAGCCCTGGAAAACTTAGGTAGAGATCAATCTGATGATAGTTAGTGATGTGGAGTTGTGAAGTCAAATCACTAGTTAATGGTTGAGGTGTTTTGGCATCATGAAGCTCTGGTTTGGTTTTATTTTGGTTATCCCATGAGATCCCATATCCATGCTTAGAATATGGTGTGGGAGTGATTGGCTGAAAGAAAGATTTGGTTGAACTCAATCTATGGTCAGGTGGTACGTGGAAGTCCATGACTTGGTTGGAATTTTTCATATTTCAATAAGAGGTATTTTTTATTGTGATCTATGAGCATATGTATTCATTATGATGGTGATATTATAGTTGATTACCCATGGTTTATATGTTAGTTATTTGCTTGTTTCTATATTTTTTATTTGTTGGTTATATGTTGGTTATTTGATGTATAATCTCTATGGCTCTTAACAGGATTGATGAATATATGAATGAATGATGAATGCATGGACTAACATATGTTATTGTAACTATTATGAGAGGGAATTACCCATTCTCGATAATTCTCATATAAGTATTAGACCCCTATGTTTAAATATGCATTCATTACCTGTAGATTACATGTCTTCCATATGTTTGACGAAATGTCTGTCATGGTTAGGCATGGTCAAGTCAAGCCCTTGATCAATTTCTGTGTTATAGGCTTTATCCTCGTGCAATTTATTATTTTGGAAAGTCTCATCAAGTTTTGGGCAGTGATATGGAGTCTAGCCCTGAAAAGGTGGCACAAATTTTGCAGTTGTCGACACAAAACTAGGAAATTAGGCCCATAGTCGCTCCCTTATAGGCTTATGCATGTGGTTGGAAGCCTTTAGTCCCATAAATATATGATCGTACATGCAAATCAGAGTTCAAATCAATGTAAAAGAATGTTCTCTCAAGTTTTTGACACCTGGAGTGATTGTTTTGCTCTCGGGGCTCCTAGAGCTCCCGAGGAAGGTCAATAAAATTTCAGTTTGTCAATTCCACTTCCTTAACTACACTTAGGAGGTTGCATCATATCATAGTAACTCTTCCTCACATGTTTACCCTGGTAGACTTGTGAACATGAGTCAATGTGGCATGAAGGCATTAAAATATGGCATTAAGATTCATGGCTATGAATTGATATAATTGTGCCTCTATAGTTGTCAGGCTTGGTATATGACAGTAAATGGAAACTCTACCCTAATGCTTCAATATGAACCAATCAAGACAAAAATTAATAACTAACTACTTTTCCTTAATAAAGCATAATATGACTCAAATTAAATATACTAACTATGATCCCATGTAGCTGCCAAACATCAGTAGATAAAACATATACAAAAAATAAAGAAAAATGAAGGAATAAACTCACGTTAGAAAAAATTAGGCCACTGGAATAAATCCTCCATAAGGAAAATCCGTGAATGGGAGAACTTGAATAACATAGATATTTTCTTGTTGGTGTTTCTGACCTTGACCATGATCTTATGTTGGAAATATAAAACCTTCGGAAATGGTGTTAAATACATCATTATAAATAATGGAGCCACAAAGTTGGCTCCCTTTGTTTCCATAGAATTAGGGTAGAATGGAAACTAGTTATTCAAAAATGCTTGGATAGATACAAGTCTCATTCAATATTCCCTTTAAAAATTTAATGTGAATTTCCAATTAATCCATGATAGAGATTAAAACGATGAAACCTACCGTAGGAAATGCCCTTGATGTTTCTTCTACTATGTCTTGTTTCAATGAAAGGGATGCCTGATTGCTGTCAGTGTGGACATTTTATGTGGAGGAAGAGGGTGACGATGTATTATTATTCTTTGAAAACCCATGGAGGTAGCAACAAAATTCACCAACCAAAATACTTATATTTTCCCTTGACTGATCCAAAATCTAATGGCTCAAAACCAATCAGGTATATGTAAAACCCAAAATCAAATGTAAACCATGGAATCAATTAGTCATAGACCTTATGAATTGGAAAATAGTATTACCATGGTGGGATCATCATCCATGAAGGAACCTTGATAGATGCTACAAGCATCATCACAAGGGCCCCACATAACTTCTTCCACAAAAGTTTCCACCGATATCAAATGGGTCTCAGTAAATTTCATGCTCTCCTCCATTCCCAATGCCAAAACCAACACTAGAGCAAACCAAAAATATATTCGTAATGGTCTTGCACACCTGCTTCCATAAAATGTGTCTCCAATGTCAAATGGTTGTCTGTAACTTTGTCATTCTCCTCCATTCCCACTACCAAAACCCACACAAGAACATAGCCAAAATAAAGTCACAAGGGTCCTTTGCACCTCCTTCTACAAACTGGATCATTCTCTATCATTTCCAATACCAAAACCCACACAAGAACAAACCCAAAATCCATCACAAGGGCCATGTGCACCACCTTCCATAAAAGTTGTTGTTGATTTCAAATGGGACTCTATAACTTTGTCTTTCTCCTTCATTCTCAATACCAAAACCTACAAAAGAAAAAAACCAAAATAAACCAATGGTTTGCATGCTTATCGAAGGAGGTGATGACACTATTGTTGGTTTCTTAATGTGAACATGCATGCGAGCTTGCAAATTACATATTGTTAGGTTATGTTTTAGATATATGGGGTTTAGTGCAGTGTGCCAGGAAATGTTTTTTCGACCCTATATTAGGTGGGCAGACCTACCTATGGTTTTGTGCATGGATTTCGCACATGGTTTTGGGAGCAATGGTTTTCGGTCCATGGTATTTTGTAGATCCAGTCAAAGGAACTACAATTATGTTCTAATCCAGGATTAATAGATTGGTGTTTATGGATGCTTCATCATCTATATATATTTATTGTAACATTGAAAGGAAAATAATGAAAAATCAATTTGGTAGTCCCGGTTTTGGGATGCAGGGGAAAATCTTTGTGTATATCTATTTTTTTGTGTTATGCTCTTGTCATTTTTTATTTTCTGTTTTTAGAATTTGTATGCAGGTAATTTCTGTACGGGGTTAAAACCTACACATATAACCCAAAGGTTAACTTATGACCCTTCTCTCAATTAGGAAATGTGTTGATTGTTATTTTTCCTCTACTTAAGACATTAAAATAGTTCTATTTTTTAATTTAACATAATTAAAATATTTAAGATGAAATATTAATTTTATCTTAAATAAATCTCTTAAACCATCCAATTTTCTTGAAGTGGTGGGACTAGATAAGTTTATAAAACGTTTTGGATAGGTCCAATTTTAACAACATACTAAGACTTTTAGAGGCCTTGAGGGAGTGGATGGATTTATGGGCTATCATGATACCATCCATGATTTGTCTCTTCGATGTTTCTTTTTATTTAGGATTAGATGGGATGGGGAAAATGACCCTTGAGTAAATTAGTAATTATTTAGTGACGATTCATGGTATAATATTGTTATAGAGGCTTATAGGATGAACCCACCTAGAGTATTGAAACATATTTTAGTATAGTGTGAAAGAAGTGGCATTGTGGGCATTCAGGATGGAGCATGATTCCATGTGACACTTCAATTTGTTCCCATATATATAGGACAATTGATTATAGTAACAAGATCAAAAGAATCTTTGAATTTATGCCTTTTGTGCATAATCATAGCGTGTATATGCTAGGAACAACCCTTTTTTGAATTGGCAAGGTCCCTTTCTTCTAAGGAATTAGATAAAATATTTTTGTATATCTCTACGAGATCCTATGCAATGTTTTCATGGTCCTAGATTTTGAGTCCATCTAAACTTTTAAGAAAATATATTTGGTTATGGCGCATATGTTCTATAATTGAATTGTGGAAAAACCCAGTGTTGCATTCCCTATTCCTATCCTGTTGAACGCATGAAATTTATTTTTAGAGGATCTCCTCCTATCCTAGTCACTCCTCAAGTTGTGTAAGGAATAACACTTCCTCAATCATTATCGCATCTCATCTTCCTTGGGGAATTTTTTTTTTGTTTGAGAGCTTTCGTCCATATTTGAAGGTCCTACTTATCAAGAAGAATATTGCCAAATTTCTTCTTATTTTTAGAATTTTCACCGATAAATCAAAAATTTTCTATTCAATTATAATGCCAACGTGTATTTCATTTACACGTAAAATTATTTTAATTTTAATTTTATATTGATAATGTTATATAATGTATACACAAAAAAATTCTCTAACTGAACCGAGACACATTGTTTGAGACACATTGTTTGGGTATCTCTTTTAAAATTCTCATTCCAATTCCTATAAACAAAATTACTTAGCATGTCTTGTCACCATATTTTTCTTATTCAATGAGAAATCGGAAAGGAAACGTGTGGAATTTACATATTAGTTTAGGACATCATCAATGAAAATTAATGCACCTACAATGCACATAACTATTTTTTTTCAATTTCTATTTCAGTTTCAAACAAATATCAATCTCTATTTAAACTCTAATTTATCATTTTTAGTGTATATTTATCAAAAACAAAAAAAATATGAACACTAAAATGAATAAATGTACACCTAAAATCAATAATGATAATTTCAGTGTAAATAAGAATTTCGATATCAATTTGTTTTTAAAATTCAATAGGAATTTCTATTTCTATCTTTTTTTTTTTTAATATTATGTATTATGTATACCCATATTTCTCGAACTAGAGAAAACCAAAACATCCGAGCACCTCATGTATCCCATTAAAAGTAGTAGAGATCGAATTCATTATCCATTTTTAGCAATTTTCATGTACTTATCAATTTTCAATACATAATTTCAGTTTAAATGTGAATCTCATTTATGACCAATTTCAAAATTTCAAGTATATAGCATTTTCTTAATGGTTTCCATAATTGTCATATTCTTTACTTATTTATATTAAATGAGAGTCATCAATTTCCACAATGCATTATTACTATATTTATATTAATTTGTTATCCTAAAATATATTATTAGTATACTTAGATGAATTTTTTAAATCCCCTTCAAATAATATTAACTATATAATTTTGTAGGTTGGTTATACTTTTAACCAAATACATAATATCATAGCATACATTATATTTTTTCTAAATACAATTAGATAAATAATTTGATTAAAG
>APFE030168435.1:9677-37180 GCA_000404065.3 Pinus taeda
TTATCTTTAAAAACTCATCTTGGGTTGATTCTAGAGTTTTCTAGAAGGATTTGTTACGTGGATTGTTCGCTCCAAGTGGTTCATGCATCCCATATAGGAAGAACTAATCCCTTGTTGAGAGGAGCTATCCCTTTGAAGGAGGACTCTATCCCTTTGAAGGAGGAGCTGGTAACTGATCTCCATTGCACTATAAATTGAGGAATTGGGTCAGTGGCCAGAGAGGTTAGAAACTGAACTTTTGAGGGTAAATGCTAGTGAAATCAAGACTTCCTATTGAGCTTAAGAGGAGAGATCACATACCTTTTTGGCCCCATTAGGGAGTGAGTGAAGCTTGTCAAAGTAGAGGAAACTTCTTGTTGGACCCGCTTGTACAGCGTCAAGGCAAAGGTTGTAAAGTTCTTCTCCTTTTGAATTAATACAATCAAGCTAATTTTTCTCAACAAGTATCTCATGTTATTTGTTTCATGGACTCCTTGACTTTCAAGTTAAATATGTTTTATAATACTGGTTATTCAGGTGCTATTTAATCGTTTTCCTTGTTTGTGTTTGCAAGTTTGTGACAAAGGAACTTACTTGGATCGAAGGAGCAAAGGCATCCCCAAACTTGCGTTGGACATGAGGTAGGCCTTAAACACATTTGTTTGCCATTATTTATAAAGCGCATTTCGAGAAAGATATTGTCTGGTTGGTTTTTTTGTCATTAGGTCTTCATTAGATTCTAGGAAGGTCTATCTTGTCCGCAAGATCGACTCATTCCGCGTGACACCTTTGCATTTCTATCTTCATTTGCTGGAGTCTGTAAAAGAGGAGAAATATTCATTAGTTCCCCTAAGGATGGAACCTACAGAAAGGAACTAGTATCAATCTGCTTTTTCCACATCAATTAATGTATTCTCCATGTAAATTACAATACTGTCCATATCTATCAATGTGTTTTCCAACCATTCTGACTGGTTGGAAAATCTCTCAATGTCTAGCCTGGGATGATGTATGAAGGGACCCAATTTGACCTTGAGCCTTAGCTTATTTATGACTCCATGAGGGTCATATTACCACATAAAATTGTTCTTGAATTTCATCTGCTACAAAATTTTATCTACCTTTGGTCCAGCTTCCCTAGTATTACAAATAATGCGGCCCAATTGATTTCATTTTGAACTGGGTCTTCTTCCTAGCTGATAGGAAATTAACTTCATCATAGTTTATAATCTGCCTAAAGTATTCTAATGCAAGTATCCTCGTGGGGAGGTATTTGGGCAGTTTATAGGGGGCTAGTTGGCATCCATATATCCTTATCTCTGTGTGGTGTTGGTATAGATACCAGTCTCCCACCCTACTGTTCTTGGCCAACTGTAAAACTCTTTTAATCTCTTGACTAATCTTGGGTTGATAGCTACTAGTTAGCATATTTATAACTGGATGGACAAATGAATCAATGAAATCTTTGTAGGAAAATAGTGGAGAATTTTTGGATCAATGGTGTCCAATAGATGACTGATCTTGGATTTCCGTTGGTATCTAATTTCTGGATGCTGACAGGAAATTTGTTTGACTGGTAGTACAAGAACATATGAAATAATACTGAAGAATATTTATAGACTCTCTCGGTTGGTAGCCTGATGAACTGCTCATGAATTATGTCTACTATAAACTAAGCATAGTTGTAAATTGTAGTAGGAGGCTTGCCTAGGCAAAAGATGGAAAGGAAATCAAGAACAACCTCATCCACATGTTCATCAGAGGTGTAGCCTAAAATACAGGAGAGCATGGTTATTATTTTTCTACCTCTCTAAGAAAAAATGGTGGCAGCACATGGAGGACTATCAGTTGGAATATGACACTCCTCTATGATGAAAGTTTGAAAAATCTGCGCTATCCTAGAAATGTCTAACTTGGTATAGAGGTCAAGAAAGACTTCAATAGAAAGTGGGGTCTCATTTGGGCTTGGTTGGACTTGCAACATTTGATTAATGGATTCTACAATGATGGTGAATAAAACTTGCTAGTCAGGGGTGACAATGGCTCTTTGACTGGGAATGTAGCAAGCTTGGCAGAAGTGGATGATTTCTAGGAATGGGTGTACTTCTGGGAATAAGTACTTGGGAAAATTGGACTCCCAAAGGTGAATGTCATCATTCTGGTTTAACACTTGTCTTTACTCCAGCAATGGAGTTTTAGTAGATAGGCAGGGGAATCAAGGTCCTTAATTTGGAAGTCTCTATCCACTAATGCAAGGTGGTCAATATCCATGTGAGGGGTTTGGAGAGCTCTTATGTCCAAAGAGGTTTGGGAAAACATAATTAGGTTTATTGAATTGAGTTAGGCTTTTAGTGGTTTCAGGAGTGGGGTTTAGAAGCTCTGGAACAGTGGGAGGGTAATTACAGTCTGTGAAATAGGGTTTGGGATGTACAGTAGGTTTCTTTTCAATTCAGGATGGTTTCTTAATTAATTTAATTAATTAACCATTCAAATATAACTGTTCGTTTTACAAATTCAAGGGTCATTCTAGTTTTTTCCAAGAATACTTGGAAATTAGTGATTTAGCATGCAGACTGGGTTTTGTGTTAGCTACAGAGGGTACTGAGGCTTGAACTGGTTATGTGTTGCTTCAATTTGGTGTTTGCAATGTCTTTGGGTGGTAAAAATGGTTGAATTGGTCGCTCAAAGGTTTAGGGTGTTGCAAATGGCTCAACATAGGTTTATAGTGAAAATGAATGAAAAGAGTGAGTTGGGGCTTTTTCTTCCTTTTAACCGATAACAGTTATATTTTGGTGCAGAATTTATTGAATGAACATTGGGCAGTTTTTGGTTTAGGCGGGGAGGTATTTTTGTGTGCCATCGCACCACTTTTGGATGGCATGCAGTATTTTTCGTCAGCACACGATATAACCTGATGCCACCACGTAGCAGAATAGTGCCCAGCCAAAACTGTGAATCTTGCGTGCTCTTAGGCCATTAATTGGTGAACGATGAATCCGCGCAATATGGTTGTACACCATTGGATCTGGGGGTAGGAGATCGAAGGGATATCACACAGTTGAGTTGCATGGATGGAGTCGGGAAAGTGTTTGGCGAGGCCCAGGGTTTAATTACAAATAATTGTAATTAATTAACCAATAATGTCAAGGTTTTCAATATAATCAAATGGTTAACAAAGGTGGGACCATGGGTTATATGGGGGGGGTTTTAATTGCACCAAGGGTTGGTGGGTTATAAGAAAGGGTATCAGGGAAATATAAAGTTCGAACATTAATTACATAATGCGGGAGCATAGTAAATAAAAACTTGGGATAAAGGGTTATTGTGGGTTTTTAAGGGGGGGAAGGGGAAATTAACAAGGGGGAAAAGTGATATTTGTATGGGGAATGGGTTTCACACTAGTGAAAAGGGTTTTGGGAAGGGGAATGATTTTTTTAAGGGAACTATATAGGGATGTTTGAAACCAAGTGGTAAAGGTAAAAATGAGAGGGAAAGGTATTTATAGGTAATGAAGGGATAATGGGGAAATTAGCAAATAAGTATGTGGGGGTGTAGTGAAATGAGGGGAAATTAGTAAACAATCTTGGTGAATATCCTTTCTTTCTCACAATTCTTCCTGCACATGAAACATAGGATTTAAGCATGATAAATGTGGTTTTGACTTAGCAACCTTGTGCATTTGCAACATGTCTTCTACCTACCCTTTATTTAACCTAACATTTTCTCTTCATTTATTGGGTGCATTTGAGCTTGCTGGCCCTTTATTTCTTTTTCTTTTGACAAGAAAACTATCTAATTCTAACCTTATAACTTCTAATGGCTCTGATTAAACTGATCAACTCATTTTTATTCTCTACCTAACTACTAATCTGCCAAGGTTAAATAGTTCGGCCAAATCTTTATTCTCTATCTATCAACATGAAATTTAAAGCATGAATGAGTCAAGATTAAGCTATTTGACCATCATGGATTGTGGCATTTTTAACAAGCTACACACAATATTATTTTTCAAAGTAAAGCAAAAGGAGTGGCATTTGAATTTGCACACTTTCATGATCTATTTTATCTCTTTTTTGGGGTTCATATTTTTTACTTTTTTTTTATCTTTTTTCTTTCTTTTTTTCCTTTGATTATTCTTTTAGGACATACCCTCTTTACATTTTTTAATTTTTAATATGGAAAACCTTTTGCAGAAAGCAAAAGTATGTACAATGTTACAAGACTAACCATATCCAATTCAAAATTATGAATCCTATTATTATAGGACCCTAGCAGTGGCTCCACATGGGGATGGACTTTCCTGGTGAAATGTCAAGAACTTTATGATTAGTAGCCTTTGAATCTTTGACTGTAGTTACCTTGTAACTTGCTTCTCTTTTATTTTGCTTTATTCATACATATGATGTTACATCTTTCAAAGCTCAGGGCCTTCTCTCCGGGCTTCAACTTCAAAAAATTATCATCCAAACCAATCTAAACTTTGCAATGTTGTATACAATGAGCAAAGTAAAATGGACTATTGTTAATTTGTGGATAAGTAGTGTTTCAGCATTCTACCATTGATTGGTCCTCCTAGTAGATCTGTTCCATCTAACTATCTCAAGAAAAATACATTGTTACCTTTGTAACCATAAATGATGTAAGGGCCTTGCCATAGGAAATCAAATTTGCCATGTTTACCCTTCCCTTCTCTTCTAGAATCCCATTTGCGAACTTTATCACCTATGTAAAAATCATCATCTTTGGTTTTCTTGTCAAAAATATTTTTGATTTTATCTTGGATTACTTGTGACTTGACATAGACTTCTTCTCTGGTTTGCTACAAGTGTATTGTCTGATTTATCCTCCTTTGGATATCATTTGGTTCTACTTGCAACTCTTGGATCATTTTCATCACTGGTACTCCTAAAGAGGATGGAAAAGCAACATCCATACCATATACTAGCTGATAAGGAGATGTACCAATGGACTTTTTGGTAGTTAGTCTGTCTACCCATAAAGAATTTACCAACTTTTTGTTCCATGTCTTCTTGTTGTCTTCTAGTAGTTTCTTGATGATATTGACAAGGCTTTTGTTTGAGGATTCTGCAAGTCCATTACCTTAAGGGTAATAGGCAGTGGAATGGCCAAGGGTAATGTGATATCTGTTACAAAAGTCTACCATTTTCTTTGATTTGAAAGCAATTGCATTATTAGTAATGAGCTTTTGGGGGCATCCAAATCTAGAAAGGATGTTGTTTATGGCTTATCTATAAGGGATGGATTCTATCCATTTAGTAAATTAATCAATGGCTATCAAAATCCATTTATGTTGGGCTAAGGAGGATGGGTGAATTTCCCCACTGAACTCTAAACCCCATTGTTGAAAAGGCATTTCTATGGAGATGGGTTTGAGAGGTAGTGGTAAGAGTTTCTTTTTGCCCTCAAATATTTGGCACTTGTGATAGGAGGTCACATGTTTCTTGACATCTGCAAAACGGGTAAGCCAGTAAAAACCTGCCCTTAGGATCTTATCAGCAGTAGTTTTCCAATATAGGTGTCCTCTGCAATCTCCTGCATGAAATTCTTGCATAACTTTGTCAGCCTTATCTTTCAATAAGAAATTTAATAAAATTCCACCATTATCTTTCCTAAATAAAGCATTATCTATTATACAATATTTCATTGATTTCATTTTCAGAGATCTACCTTGAGTTCTAGATCAACCAGGAGGAGCTTGTAAGTTTAGTAAAAAAAATATAATATCCACATACCAGGGTGAATCTATGAAAGCTTCGCTGATTTGTGGAGTCGCCATCTCTTCTTGATCATCTAGGGAACCAATGAAATTTATATCTAAGGCCTGATAGTTTGATTCAGCCATGAGTTTAGCTAAACCTTAGCCTTTGATAAGTTTTGTGGGCTTTATTTCTATGTCATATTCCAAAATAGTGGCAATCCATTTGCCTCTCTTTCCTTCAGACCCATCCTATGTCAGAATGTGAATACAAGATGTATACTGTGGAATCTTTAATAGATTTCACTAAAGCAAGTGCTTGTTTTTCCATTATGTTGTACTTTAGTGTAGCATCTCTCAAAGGTTTGCTGAAAAATGAAATAGGCTGCTCATAACCTTGATCATTCTTTTGCAACAAAACTACTACAATAGTATGTTCTAAAGCAAAAGAAAAAATTATAAAATCTTTTTTTAAATCAGGACTTATGAGGACTAGAGTTTTAGTAAGGGCTTCTTTAATTTCCTCAAAAGACTATTTAGCCTCTATTGTCCACTTAAGTGTTGAATCTTTCTTTAACGTGTTATTTACTTCCCTAATTAATTCTGCTAAGTTTTAAATGAATCTCCTAACAAAAATTATTTTGCCTAAAAATGATTGTAATTCTTTGATGTTTCTAGGATCAGTTATGTTCAGGATTGCCTCTATCCTATCTGGATCTATTCTAATTCCATCTTTGGATATTATGTGTCCCAAGAGTTTACCTTCTTCTAGACCAAAGAGTGTCTTTTTTGGATTCAAGGAAATACCAAATTTTCTGCATTTAATGAAAACTCTTCTCAGATGATCTAGACGTTCATTATCTTATTTGGAAAAGATTGTAATGTCATCTTGGTAAACTACTAGAAATTCATGGATTTCTTTTGCAAAGGCTATGTCCATAGCTCTTTGGAATGTTGCTCCAACATTCATTAGTCCAAAAGTTATCTTCAAATACATGAAAGTACTGCAAGGAGTATTAAATGTTGTTTTTGCTTGATCATTTGGTTGAACTAAGATTTGGTTATATCCGAAGAATCCATCAAGCAATGAAATTTTGGCTAAGCCTACTACCCTCTGAAGAATGTGGTCCATTTTTGGGAGAGGATAGCTGTTTTTTAATGACACTTTGTTCAAGTTTTTGAAATCAACACAGAGTCTGATTTGTCCTATTTTCTTCCTAGTAGTGACTAAATTAGAGACCCAATCTAAATATCTAATGGGTAATATGATCTATGCATCATACATCCTTTTCACTTCTTTTTCAACCAGTGGCATAAGAACTGGATTAAATCTCCTAAGATTTTGTTTAAAGGGTTTATGATCTTCTTTGATGGGTATCTTATGTTGAATTATGTTGGTATCATAAGACTTAAGGTCCTCATAACTCTAGGCAAAGAGATCTCAAAACTCTTTGAACAGATTTATGTATTTTAGTTTTTCATCTGGAGGTAATGCTTTGGATATTTTGATAAGCTTGGGTTTTTCTTCAGTTCCTATGTTACATTATTCTATGTATGCTCTTAAAGGCTCCATTTTTGGTTTCCTAGCTACATCATTTGAATCAAAAAAATCTTCTAATGGGACTAATCCCTTGGGAAAAAAATTATCTTTAAGGTTTAAAATTTCAGGATCATCATTAATTATTTCTTCTAGTTCTGCCTTTTCTAAGTTATCTATTTCTACTTTGGTGAAATTAGTGGGTTTGCCTACATCTAAAGCATTTATATCTATCTCACTATCTATGTTATTTTCTACTGTACAATATGTATCTATATTACAAGTTTTGAAACTCTCCTTCAACATTCATGAAATCATAAATTTGAGAATCTGCCAATATTTCAAATTGTCAGGTATAACAGGCCTATGTCTCACTTCTCCAGTGTACTTGTGGTTGGGCTAAAAAGGCAATTTGTAGGTGCTAGAAGAAGTGTCCAGACTGTGAGCTTGCATGTTCTGCTTCCTAGGAATGGCAGCAAAATCAGTTTCTAGAAGGTCCTTAATTAGATCTAGGATAGTCTCTTTATATTGGCTAAGTCTGGGATTATTCATAGAGTATTCACCTTTGATTTGTTTTATAATCAATTCTGAGTATCCCATGATAGAAACTCTCTTGGCTCCAAGTTTTCTAACAATTTGTAGTCCTAAGATTAGAGCCTCATATTTTGCCATGTACTTTGTGCATTTAAATTTTAATCTAAAGGCATGACCTTCAGAATGATTATCCTCCATGTTATGAATCCAAACTCCTGCACCTTCTCCTAATCTATTTACAAAGTCATCAAAATCTAAATGCCATAAAGACTCATGAAATATGTTTTCACTATCAGGTGCTTTATATTTTTCTTCTATAGTTGTGATTTCATTTTTTCCATTGTATGAATTGTACAAGATAAAAGTGTCCATATCAGAATGCATAAGAGTATATAGGGAAATTATGTGGTTTTTCTGCACTACTCACCATGTGTATCATCAATGTTTCTTTGTAAAGGTTTCTTTGCTAACCAAACACATATATGGTGGTATATGGCATGTCTAACTATAGAGATCCCTGTAATTTTGCTCCCCATGAGCGAGATAATAGCATTTCATACTTGGGTGGGATATCAACAACTACTATGTCCATGACAATACTCTTTTTGGGCACTGGACTAGAGTTACACACAAATATTTAATCAGGCCAAGGCATTTAACTTGGCTAGAATCAAAGGAAACGAGGTCCTTGTATGGTCTGGTGATATCTAAGTTTAATCTCTCCATGATTGCTTTGGGCATTAAGTTATGGGATGCCCCTGAATCTAGCATAGCATTATGTAAGATTTTATCATGAACATTTAAGCTAATGTAGAATGGAGGGATATGCCCCTGTTGATGTTTTCCATTTACTTCTGTACCAAACAATAGCTCAGGTTGATCATCATTCAGGTTCACAGCATCTTCTCCTTCACCTATGTTTAGTGTTTCAATGATTTGTGCTCTGTATGGTTCATTCTTTACCAACTTTGTCAAAGGGACTGATATTTTAAATTTGGCTATCTTAGTCTTAATGTTGAATGGCAATTAAGTTTTACCTAATTGGATGAGATCTTCCTTAGCAATTGTGGTCTGTGCAGTTTTATCTTCTTTTTCATTACTTGGTAATTCAATTTGTGTCTCAGTAGTTTTGCTTTGATTTCTCTTAATTGGAATGGCTTGAGTAACAGTTTGAGTTTCAATTTAAGTTGAAGTTATATCTACAACTTTTGGGCTTGAAGGCTCCTAAGTTCCTCTAGGGAGAATTTGTAGCACTTTAGTCACAAGAGCTTCTGTTATTTTCTTAGTTTGGGTTTGGTCTAATTTCTTAGTGGGAATATCATTATTCTTTTTGCTTCTAAGGCTATATTGTTTGTGGACTTCATAAATAGCAGAATCATAGCCTTGTTTATAGTCAAAGGACTCCCCAGATTCTAATTCCAATTGTTGTAACATGTACATTTATTTTTCTTCCTGAGTAAGAAAAACATCATCTTCATTTTTTGTCCCTAATAGATTTATCTGGGTATCCTCCTCTTCTTCATGGTTTTGTGAACCCTCAACATAGTTTTCCTAGAAAGGAGGTCTAATTTGTTGATCTGGTATTGCATTCTTTCCAGTGTTAGGATTCTTCCTAAAGTTGGGGTTTCTTATTGGGGGTGGTTGTTGATTTTCCCATTGAGATTTTCTCTCCATGTTTTCTAATATATCCATTATTCTTTCTACACTCTTAGCTAAATTATCTATTTTACCATCTAAAGTGGAAGTTTCCTCTTTAATGACAACTCTTTTTTTCATTTTTCATCCTAGCTTTCTTAGCTAATAAATCGGCTTCTATGCTAATAGAATTACTTTTCATTTGTTCCAATTTTTCAAGGTTTCTTTCCCTTAATTAGTATGACATGTCAGTGTCAAAACCATCAAGGAATTTGATCAATGCTAGGTCTGGTGGAGGCTTAATATTAGCAGGGATTGCATTGTAGATGCTATTGAACCTAGTACAATAATCCTGAACTAATTCATTAGGAGTTCTTCTAATGTTATCATATTCAGATAGTATTTGCAAAGGGTTTTTCTTTCTTTCCCATCTATCAATAAACAATCTATGAAAAGCAGCTAAATTTGCAATATGATTAGCAGGTTAACCTTTGAACCATTTCTTAACATCCCCTGCCAATGTTTGGGAAAACAACCTCATTTGGACATCAGACACATCAATTTCATGCAACTCAAAATAGTCACTCATTTTATTCACATGATGTTGGGAAGTATACTGACCAATAGCATCAAAAAGAAAGATTTTTCTTTGAGAATCTTGGGGCATGGCATGCAGTTGTGCTGGTAAGACCAAAGGTGCATATATGTCTGCCATGGCTGAGATTTTGGTTTGACTAGGGGGAAAGTAGTGGTGCTTGACGACGGACTTGAAATGGCTAGAGATGAACTAGATGAGCTTGAGGTGTTTGGTTGAAGAGGAAGTTGAGGAACGAATGGTTTAGGGGAATGAACTGAGGTGGATATTATGGGTGAGGTGGTCGCAAATGAAGTTGTATTTATAGTATTTGAAGATTTTGTAGAAATTTCAGAGGCAGCAGTAATGAGGGCAACTAATTCAATTGACTGTTGAAGTTATGCATCATCTATCTAGGTTATCAATGTAATGGTTAAAGCTTATAGTTTGTCAAAAGTATCCAACAAAAGTTGAACTAAATTTTGATGTATAGGCACCTTTTTTGACTCAATGAATTGAATAAAATTAGGGTCTAATACAGTTTCATGAATTGAATTTTCTGATTTGGTTCTTAACAATGAAATCTCAAATGACAGATCAAATTGAATATCCTTTATATTGGCTTCATGGGGCCTGACCCACATTCGGAGTTATTTAGCCAAACAAATCCTTGTACGACTATCCCTTTCGGTAGTAGTTCGCAGAGTGTTGACTGAGGTCACACCTGAAGCAGTATAGGGGATGCTGGAACCAAGTTTATGCACCCTTGAGATGTCTGAGGGGTCGATTTAGTCCAACTATGACTACCTTCGCACAGGTTATTTTGTGCACTTTCCTGACTTGTGAGGCCTTTGCGCCCTATTATATTCACCTTCGCGCAGCCCTAACCAGGGGCTGTGAAGCTTTCACGCTACTAGAGCAGCGATATGCACTATTTCCCTCAGTTACACTACGGATCCTACTTATCTTCTTATAATAGTTAGTTATCTTCACGTAAATAGATGCTTTATATTATATTCACTTATTCAACATATTCATATAAGTTCGCACAACAAATAAACAGTAAACTTTCAATTCATGCCCAATATACGTCAATGCATAAAACAGGAAATGATACACAAAAATATTGTAAAACTTCTCTTTATTAATGCTCCAATCAGTTACAAACTCAACCTACCCTACGCACTCAGCTGCATGGATCCGTGCACTCAGTTGTGGACTACTAGGCCTCTGCACACTCAGCTGTAGAGCCTTCTCCTACTCTACGACCCAAAGACACAACTTTACCCTTGGACTCAATGCTTCATCATTAGATCTTCTATGGATTTATTGATCCCCTTCACATTTAGAGCCTCACTCTTTTTATACATTCCCATGGTCCACGGACCATGGGTAAAACTCTCAAGCTGACATTATATTTATAAAAGTAACGGCAGACAACCCAATGACTCAATTACTACTTTGCGCTCTACGCCCACAAATCGTAGAGTCTTTACATCAATCTTTGTCAAAACTTGGGCTATAAGCCCCAAAACTTGCCTTGGGGGGATTGCACACCCAACAAGCCCCCAACATAAACATCGTGGCTAACCCTCGAGTCAATCTATCAGTGAAAAGGTCTTCATGCGAAGACCTCCCAACTCTACTCGGACTATTGCAAGGTCGGCAGCACACTAAGTTGTTGCTTGTTGTATCTCCTGTACGCATTGTTCTGAGACCGTGGTGTCAGAACTTCTCCCCTATATCTGCTCCTACATCCCCTGCATCTATTTATAGTCCCATGCCTTCTTTCATCTACCTAAAGTGCGAAGACTGTGCTTCTATCGGCTAGTCAGATAGTCGGGCCACCCGTGTATGGCTTCAATCGACTGCCATTCACTTTGCCTAGGAAAGATTCTCCATTTAGCTTTACCAACTGCATCGCACCTCTGTTTGTGACCTTCTTAATAACATACGGTCCCAGCCAATGCATTTTGAACTTTCTCATGAATTTATCAAACTTACTATTATATAGTAACACCAAATTGTTTACCTTGAAGGTACGCAAATTAATATGTCGATCGTGCCAGACCTTTTCGCTCTAATTTTGTACCTATTGATGGAATCCAACCAAAAATTGTTCCTCTTTGAGTTCTTCCAACTGCACGACCCTCTCCTCCAGGGCTTCGCGGTCCATCATACCTATGAGCACTACTATATGTAGACTGGGCACAATATACTCCATTGGCATTACAGCTTCCACTCCATAGACCAACTGAAAAGGTATTTGTCCCATCAGTTTCTTGCATGTTTTCCTATAAGCCCATAATACTGCAGGTACGTGTAGGTCCCAATCACTTCATTGCATGTTGCATACTTTGGTCAGTGCAGTCTCTAGTATTTTGTTAAATGCTTCTACTATCACGTTGACTTGTGGGTGATACGGTGTGATTTTCTGATGATACACCTGAAACTCTTCTATCAGTGCACTAATTATTTCATTCAGGAAATGTGTACCACAATCGCTCATCAAGATCTTTGGACATCCAAATCGTGTCAATACATGTTCAAACCAAAACTTCACATCCGTGGCAGCCATGGAATCTTTTACCAGTTGCGCTTCTGCCCAATGAGTTAGGTACTCTGTCGTAGTGATAATGTAACTCATGCCCATTTTTCCCAGAGGTTTGATAGGTCCTACGAAGTTGATCCCCCACTTTTCAAAGGGTTGTAGTGTCATTTTCGGTTTCAAAGGCATCTCATCCCTCCGCGATGGTTTACCTATTCATTGACATACATCATAGGCCTTGCAATGTGCTTTTGAATCCTAATGAAGGGTTGGCCACCACCACCCTGCACAGATAATCTTTTGTGCGGTCACTCTCCCTGCATAGTGTCATCCTGCAGTGCCCCCATGCACATTCGCGAGGATATGACTTCATTCAAATTCAGGTACATACCTTCGTGGTATCTCATCATTTCTCATCTTATATAGGTGCCTCGCAATGACAGAAAAATTTGCCGCGCACACCACTTCTTCTGCTAAACAGACTACTCTTTTGGCACAGTTCCAGTCATGAGAAAGTGGATTATATCTTCAAAGTGTCCATCCTCTACGCGCACAGCAAAGAGTTGTGCACCAGGTAATCCTTCCTCCAAACTAGTAGGTTCCTCTCCTATCTTAATGTGCGACAGGTGATCCGGTCCCGCGTTCAAGTGCCCATGCTTCACAACGACCTCAAAATCATATTCTTGGAACAATAAAATCCACTTGCATATGCACCCCCCAACATAGGCTTATTGACCAAGTATTTCAGCGCGGAATGATCTATATACATCTTGAAGTGTCCCACTAGCAAATAGTGTCGATATTTCTAGAGCGCGTACACCATAGCCAATCCCTCGCATTCAGTGGTGGAATAGTTCTTTTCTACTTTAGACAATCTATGACTCATGAACGCGATAGGGTGATCCAAACCCTCTCCTTCATCATGTGTTAGTACCTCTCCAAACACTATACATGATGCATCAACATGGACATGAAACTCCTCGTCACATTTAGAGAAGACCAGGATCGGCGCAGAGGCCATCTTTTCTTTTAGTACATCCAGGGTTTTCTTGCAGTCATCATTCCAGCAAAACATGACATCTTTTTTCAACAGCTTCTCCATCAGCACGGTGATATGGGCATAACTTTTGATGAACTTCCTATAGTACCCTGTATGTCCCAGGGTAGCATGTAGCTGTTTAACACTTTGCAGCACTTCCAAATTCAGAATCACTGCAATCTTTGCAGGGTCTACCATCTGTCCCTGTTTGCAAACCATGTGCCCCAGCAGGCTCCTAAAAGGCACGAGGAACGTACACTTCTTGAGGTTCAACGCGATTTTGTGTCTTCGGCAGGTATCCAGTATGTAATATCGCTACATGGTGCTTAACCAATCCAAATACAGCCAATCATCCAGATGAACCTCCTGGAACTTGTGGATATATTCCTTGAATGTTGTAACAACTATGCATGAAAAGATGGTCGACACATTCTTCAATCCAAACGGCATAGCGGTGTATTGAAAGCAGCCCCACTCAGTCACAAAGGTTGTCTTGCTCCTATCTTCTAGTGTGATTTTGATATAGTGGTACCCTGAGAATCTGTCCATGAAAGAATATGCTTCCTGCCCACTAACATTTTCCAATACTTCATCTATGAACAGAGTTGGGAATGCGTCATGCACACATGCTTCATTCAATTTTCTGAGGTCCAGGCATATTCTTATCTCACCCTTCTGGTTCTTTTCCTGCACCACCATAGGGCTTACCCAATCGGATTCTTCCACCGACTCAATGATTCTTTCCACGAGCATTTTGTCTAGTTCTACGCGAACCTTCTCCTTGTATTTTGGATTCAAGCGGTAAGGCCTCTGCTTAACTAGCTTTGCATCAGGCTTTAATGTGATCCTCATCATTCCTAAATCTCTGATGATTCCTTTTAAGTCCGTCATCTTGGTCAGGAATAAGTCCTGGTACTGGTGGAGTAACTCGGTGACCTTATCCACCATTGCGTCATCCTAGTAATCGCCGAGCATTGCGTACTTAGGTTTGGCCTCTGTACCAATGTTCACCTACTTTGTCTTTACCGACATGGTTATGTCAGGGTCTTCAATCATTGGTCCTTGAACCTCACGATGGCCTTATGTTTCTGGAATGTTAATTTTTCATGGATCCTCGTCATCTTCTTCAGTATTTACATTATAACACTCAAACGCGCAGCTCAGCTGAGTAGCCCATTCAGGCTAAATCGATTCTATTGGCTCCTGTGGTATCCTCAAGATAGCTACTTTTACCACTTGTAGCAAGTCATCAATAGTGTCCCATCAAAAATCCTCAAAAGTGAAGGATAACAGAAACCCTTCATGCAGGATATCCCATTCACTCATTCCATGGTGAAGCTCTGTCTCTATATACTATTTCATGGGTATAACCTCTAGGATATGACAGAACAGGTTCACCCACTTAGATTGTGGCTCTTCTCCATAGACCTTTGTCCACTTGGCCAGGTGCATGCGGGGATCATCACATCCATCATACATGTCTGTTAGTTGCATCTGAGGCTTCTCAAAATGCATGCACATCATTCTCCTCCATTCACGCCAGTCCTCAAAGCTTCCTTGGTGTGTACCCCACCATCTTGCGGGTGTAGCGTGTAGTACCCATTTAAACACCTCGAAATGTTGTTGTTCCAGCACCTCCCTTTCAAATCTGTTCAAGAAAGCATCTACCTCACTTAACCCATCATAAGTAGGCAAATCCCTTACTTTCGTCGATACATAGTGCAGTGATCATGTCATCATGTTACAGTTCAGTGTGGTTACCTCGTGTAACCGTTTCTTCCATCGCTCTATTTCTTCATTCAAATCTAATGTACAGGAGCTTTCACACTCCCACAATATTCATCCATCTGCGGTGGGATTTACCCAATCTCGCTCTTGCATTGTTATCTTGTAGATGCAGTCTAATTCATCGTTGCTTTCATAGTCGCGCACTGGCTTAGTGTAGCGTGATCCTTCTGTAGGGTCCAAAGGTAAGACTATGCACAGAGACTTTTTTTCAAAAATCATCTTGCGCTTCTTTAGATTTATCACCCTGTTCATGTTAGTGGCCCAATCAATTCCCAAGAGTGTGGGATAGGGATTGTTGTCATCAACAATCTCTATCACTTCAAATTTTGCTAGTGTGCTTGCCCCTTCAATATCCACGGTGATTCCTTGCAATCTCCCTATAGGTATGATCTTTTGTTGGTTCATCATTTGCAGCTGGATAGGAGACCATTGCAGCATAGGCCTTCCCATGCGCTCCCATGTCTGTTTCGGAAGAACATTCGCTTCCGATCCTAGATCCAAAATTACTTGGTCCATCTCATATTCTCCAATCTACCTGGTCAACCTCATTTCTCTTCCTGTCCTCATCACATGCTTTCCGATCTTCTGGACTAAACGTGGTTCTCTTGGCATGGTCCTAATGCATCTATTAATGAGTTCCTGCAATCCCTTTACAGCCTTACTATCACGCAGTAGCTTCATGCATGTTTCTAGGAATGTGATGAGCATTGATGGGTCCATTTCTGGCTCCGATCTGTCTTTTCTTCCTAAAGTGGAGGCATCAGCGAAGCTCTTCCTAGCTTCCATGAAGGTTTCCTTAGCATGCTCCAAATAAAACTCTGGTTCTTTCATCGGAGCCTTGAAAACCCAAGTGTTATCTTCAGGCTATTTTCCTTTACAATCTCTTGTCATAATTCGACTTTGGAGCACAATGTTCACATTAGGGTCTTCTTCACGTGGCTTAGACCTTATCATCTGCAAGTTCTGAGTTGTGGGAGGTTGGAGTGCTCCCTTATCGCACAGCCTAGTTACCAATGTGGGACAATCCTCCATCTCATGATCAAACAAGGTATAATACAGATATGATGGACACGTTGGATTCATATAATCACAGGCATAATGTCATGGCCCCCTGCAATTGTAACATATCAGTTGTCTATGACCTCTTCTAGGTCCTCCTCCACCTCAGCCTTATCTGCACCCCTGAAATTTGGTTCGCACCACTCCTGCATTCTAGTCAAGGGACCACGTTTCGGCCTGAACTTTGTAGGTGGAAGTCCTATCCATCATCAGCTCATAGCTTCTACAGGTGTGCTCATCGTGTCCAACCGATCTACAAAAGTTACAGAACAACTGTTGCGAATTCTATGTGTACTTTTATAACAAATGGCAATTGTCCGTAGCATTCTTTCCTCCTATTTGACAAATCGCACACCACAAAGTAGGCGTCGTGCTAGTTCTTACTTGTGCCTCCAGTATTAACGGAATCAGCCCTCCTCTCGTGAGGTAATTTGTAAACACTAGGCAGTGGTCCTTGTCATGACCATAACCCTTACATTTAACACACCATACCTCTTCGCGCACTTCTTGTCAGGTTGTCTTGTCTTGTTTCAGACTCTGCATCTCAAGGCATAACTTTTTGAACTGCGCTTGGATCTGCTGCACTCCCAAGTTAGGATCCTATATCGAGTTCTCATGTAGCCTCATTGCGATCTCCAAGACCTCTACCTCAGTCATTAACCTCTGTTTTGATAGCACGTTCCTCAAATGTGGCGTTAGCGATGCTATAAACCATTTGCGATGTTGTCCATCTATCAAACTCATATTATCTTCGTGAATCGTGCACTTCAGTATCTGATCCAATTCCCAAGGGATCTCACCTAGTAGCATTGTGATCTCTTTGAATCCAATGATCGACTACGCCTCTAACTTCGACCTGTTAAATTCTCTGTTCAACACAATTTGGATATCCACAATCCCCGCGTTCGGATTGTCATTAGAATGCTTAATATACTAGGTCAGTGTGCAATCATGCAGAGTGTTGACCAGCATCGCTTTCTTTATATTATCATTTGTTACTCCCTGTGCTTTCCATACAGCCCTTATCATGAACCAAAACTGGTCCAGATCTTCATTTCCTACTCCCTTGAACACCGAAAACTTTATCGCACTTACCATATTTGCTCGTGGTGGTGGTAGAGGTGGTACGGGCGAAGATGGGGGTGAAGGCGGTGAAGCTAATGATGCATGGGTGGGAGTGGTATGTGCAGAATCCTCTACCTTATCAAATTGATCACACTCCTTGGTGAGACCTTTGTGAGCTCTTCCTCATCCCCTCATGGAGGTGAAATCAAAGGGCTATTCTCTGGTCCCTTACTCCCTTCGTTTATGTAGGTTTCTCCACTTCGCGTAGCTCCAAACATCAAGATAATTGCATAACCCTTTTTTCACACAATAACATTTTAATCCAAGTATTCAAAGACTTTACATGCTTACCTCGTGGTCCTTTGAGAAAGCATCGCTCTGCCTCGCTATAGCCAACTAAAGTATCTATCGCGAACTCAATAATGAATCCTCCTATAACACGATCAAGCCAGTGATCAACAGTGGACACGATCTTATCCTTCGATACTTCCAATCTGCACACCAACTCTGGGGTCCACACAATAGGATTGTCGATTTTCCACCTTCTTTGGCTATCTACTAGCTTCACAATCCACTCGTACAGCTCAATAGGGAAAGATGTGAAGAACATTTCGTGGATCTCCGTGTACAACTAGCAGTCTAACCACTTTTCCTTTAATAGCCGTGGATTCTTGTTCTCCTGCACCGCAAACTCGTGAATTCTCCTATCCAACTAACCTTCAATTTCTTTCTTAGTTGGATTCCAATGATATGACATCAGGCATCTCTATGTAGATTCCAATCCCAGAAATGGAACCATTTGTTGGCTTGATGGGGCCTAACCTAGGTTCAGAGTTATTTAGCCAAACAAATCCCTGTACTACTGAGCGTGGACTGAGGTCTCACCCAAAGTAGTATGGGGGGATGTTGGAACCAAGTTTGTGCACCCTTGAGATGTATGAGGGGTCGATTTAGTCCAACTGTGAATACCTTTACGCAGGTTACTTCGTGCACTTTCCAGACCTGTGAGGCCTTCGCACCCTATTATACTCGACTTCGCGCAACCCTAACCAAGGGTTGTGAAGCTTTCGCGCTATGAGAACAATGATCTGTGCTATTTCCCTCAGTTACACTGCGGATCTTACTTATCTTCTTATAATAGTTATTTATCTTCGAGTAAACAGATAATTTATCTTATATTCACTTATTCAACATATTCATATAAGTTCGTGCAACAAATAAACAGTAAACTTGCAATTCATGCCCAATATACGTCAATGCATAAAACAGGAAATGATACACATAGATACTATAAAACTTCTCTTTATTAATGCTTCAATCAGTTACAGACTCAACCTGCCCTGCGCACTCAGTTGCAAGGGTCTGTGCACTCAGCTGCAGACAACTAGGCCTCTGCGCACTGAGATGTAGAGCCTTCTCCTACTCTACGACCTAAAGACATGACTTTACCCTTAGACTCAATGCTTCATCATTAGATCTTCTATGGATTTATTGATCCCCTTCATACTTATAGCCTCGCTCTTTTTATACAATCCCATGGTCCACGTACCATGGGTAAAACTCTCAAGCTGAAATTATATTTACAACAGTAAGGGCGGACAACCCTATGACTCAATTACAACTTCGCGCTTCGTACCCACAAATCGCGGAGCCTTTACATTGGACTTAGTCAAAACTTGCCTTGGGGGGATCCCACTCCCAACACTCTAAACTTGATAATTCCTTGGGGAGTGAATTTGCTTTAACTAACTAGTCACTACTTGCTTGAGTTTCTACCTTTTTTTGGTTTTCTTAAAATTCTATCAGGGTCATCAACTATTTTAGCAAGGTTTGGATCTGGATTTGCGCTATTATAGTGAGTCTTTTTGGGAGCCTGAATTTTAATTTTTTAATTGTTTTTTTTTATTTTTTGAAACTTTTTAATAACAACTCTAAAATGACCTTAAGGTGCAAAAGATTAATTTTAAGGTTTCCTTTAAGTTTTATTAAACTGAGGACTGGTCCCCAGTATGGTCGCCAATATGTTATCACTCCAAAATTTCTCCAGAGTTGTTATGAAAGAAATTATAGAGGTAACCACAAACAACCTTTGGAGATTCGGATCTAGCCTTCCTATTGCTCAAAGAGGGCTCTCTCTTTATAATTTAACTTTGTTTTATTTATTTGATTTTAGGCTAGTTATGATTGTACTTGGGTTTTGATTTTGATTTGGTGGTGAGATCACTAACTTAGATGGATAGAGGGATGTCCTTTACCATTGGGCTATGGGGTCAAGTGTCAAGACAAACAGGACTGGATCAAGTTCTAAAAATAGTGTCTGCAAGGCAAGGTTGCTGAGTTATTTCATATCTTAAGGCTACATGGTGAAGTTGGTTTCAATCAGATCCAAGGAGAAAAACCGGATTATGAAGGAAAGTGAAAGAGGTCAAACAGGATGGGAGAAAAATTAAGAATTCTCATATCCGGATATCAGAATAAAACATAGAAATGATTAATTGTTCAAGGCAGAGTGCACTTAAACAAATTCTGAAAGTTAATTCATTCACTTTATATAACATGCAAGTTTGTGAAATACATAAGAAGATAAAAAAAAATTGACAAAAGGAAATACTTCACTGTAATAGCTCAACACATGAATCCGGTAATGCAAACACTTTATTACTCAGTCTAGTCTGCTGACTTGAAAAATTGGTACAATAACCCTTAGATTTTAGATTAATAAAACTATAGAAATGTCTAGCAATCCACACTCAATACTTCGAATTGTGAAGTATTTATACAAAAATAGTTTACAAAATATCCCAAACTGTCTTGGGAATTAATCTAAGAAAAAGAAATATCTTCATGCAAGAAGATAGAGACAGATGTTTAACTGTTGTATGTTGTCCCTATTTATTTGGTTGTGATGTCTTTATGCTTTGATATTTTGTTGTTTATTATCTACCTTGTTGTTGGTCTTCACATTGACTGTTAATTTACTTTTCCCTTCTCAAGTAATACACTTTCACCTGATACTCTTTCATTTGGCTGATCTGTCACTTTTCTTTCACTGTGCTTTTTTCACTTTTACTGTTCCTTTTTATAGCAAGTCATTTAACTTTTCCCATGTGCCTACATCTGGTAATTGAATATTTACTATGCTCTTGTAAATTTCATCTACTTTTGTGTACTTGGAAAAAGTGGGTTTATTTACAAAAAAGTTTTTTACCTCATATTGGAGGTAGAACGGGTTCTCAAAAGTTTCATACAAAACCTTTCTAGTAGGCATCCCCTTCATAGAGGAATTATTGGCTTGGTCTCTGGCCACCTCTCTAATTCTCCTATTGTAATCTTCCTATGGCATCAATTTGTCATTTATCACCAAGGGATTTAGCAGACCTTTCTGCCTTAGAGCATTGAACTTAACCATGAACCTTTCTATAGCTAGCTACATGGTTTGGAATTTGTCTTCAAGGTTCATCATTAAATTCCTCTTAGTGAGCACCTTTTTCACTTCTAGTATGGTGTTAGTCCTATTAGGTGTCCAGCTCTTACAATTCATATTTGTTTTTGGAGATAAGGAAATGGATTATTCTAGTGGCTTCATCTGACATGTCTCCCAGTTCAGCCTTAACTCTCTGAATGGCTTCTGTAGCCTCTTTGACTAAGTCATTTTGTTCAAAAAGGACTTGAATAGATGACCAAATATCATTGATAGAGTCAATGATATTGGCCCATAACTGTTCTTTAACTTGGCCAAGTGGCTCCTTTAATGTCAATTCCTTTTCCAAGTTCTTCATTCTTTCAGTCAACCTAGTTGACTTCTGAAATTCTTCTTTGTGCATAACATGTGCAAGCTTATTTTCATTCTCTAGGCTGGTTATCTTTTCCTTAATCTTGTTTATCTCTATGGTCTAAATGGGCATGTCCTTTATGGCTTTGACCAATTTGCTTGCCTCATCACTTGGTTGAGTTATTGCTGTTGTTGAACCTGTTGTTGATGTAGATGTTGTTACAGCTGGAACTGTTGTAGACAGTGGAGTTGTGGAAGCCAATGAAGCTACCAAGGTTGATGGTACTGTAGTAGTGATTATTGGAATGGTCGTGGTAGTGGCAGTCTCAAGGTTGGCTTGTTTCAGCTGTATTAAGTTGTCCAACTCCTTCTCCATCTCTTTCAACTGATCATTCAATTGGAGAATAAGGTCCATCGTCTCCTCTTGCTGGGTTTGGCTTTCAAGGACCTATTTTGTTTGTGGATGCTCATAATGAGGTAGTTTTAATTGATTCTTCAAAGCAGCAATATCCTCATTTTTGAGCTAAGACTTCTGTGATCCGTAATATTATTAATAACAACTTCCGGAGAAAATCACATAAAAAATATTCTTATCAACACGTTTCGAACCACCTAGCGTGGTTCATCTTCAAGATAAGATGAGGAACTAGATCTGGGCAATGAAATAAATAGATGTAGAGAGTTGCTAACTAGCCGTTAGTGAGTAACGACTAGTTTGACTGAAGGCAGAGAAAATATTTGAATTAGAAAAGTTTAAGTTAAATCAATTAAATATTTTATTTTTTATATTATAAGAGGTTATAAAATAAAATAATAAAATATTTAACCCCTTTTAACCCTAAAATCTTATTTCAAATTTTAAAATTAAAATTAAAAAAATCATTAAATGAAAGATCAGATAAAAAATAAATATTATAAAGGTAATAATAATTAATTTATTTTTTATAATCATTTAATACATTAATAAGTAATTAAATATTAATATCTTATTTCAATTTCCAAATATAATTAATAAAATTATATAATATATATAAGAGGGACTAATAAAAAAGGTTTAGTAATAAGGTCGAAATATTATAAATAAGTTTAAAGGTTTAGTAATAAGGTAAAAATATATAATAAGTTAAATATTTTTTAAACTTTTTATATATTCGACCTTATTACTAAACTTTTTTTATTAGTAACCTTTTTATAATATATATTTATTTAATTAATATTGGAATTGAAATAAGATATATATTATAAACACTTATTAATGTATAAGGATTAAATATAATAATAATTATTTATTATACTTCTTATAATATTTCTTTTTTAATCTGATCTATCATTTTAATGACCTTTTTAATTTAATTTTAATTTGAAATAAGATTTTTAGGGTTAAAAAAGATAAATATTTTATAATTTTAATATAACCCTCTTTTATATAATATATAATATATATAAATATATATATATTATATAGATATATAATTGATTTAACTTAAACTTTTCTAATTCAAATATTTTCTCTACCCTCAGTCAAACTAGTCATTACTCACTAACTGCTAGTTAGCAGCTCTCTACATCTATTTATTTCATTGCCCAGATCTAGTTCCTCATCTTATCCTGAAGATGAACCACACAGGATGGTTCGACACACGTCGATAAGAATATTTTTTATGTGATTTTCTTTGGAAGTTGTTATTAATAATATCCTTATTCTTTTTCTTTATCAGTTTCATTCTACCTTTGACATCACTGAGATTATACCCAAGCTCAATTACCAAGTCTTTTAGTGACTTGATTCTGTTGTCCTTGGCCTATGAGGGGGCCTTTTCCAACTTGTACTGTGCAGTGATATTATCCAATGAACTTTGAAGTTTGTGTGCAGTCATAGCTTTACTTTTCATGGTGGAATAGATCATCTCACTTGCCTGCTTGTGGAACTCAATTTGGTTAATGGGGTGAACATCCCTGGCCAAAACCTCAAAATCTATTTTCCTGTAGTCTGCTGATGATCTTGGCTGTTGGATTGTAGGTTGCATGAATTCCATTTACATTTTACCTATTTTAATGTCAAAGGCTGACATTAATTTGTTTTGATTTGAAAGTGTCTTCTTGAAGTACTAGGCAAAAGTTTCAGCCTTCAATGTCTCATTCCTCAACTTAATTTCCTTGTACCTGTCTTTAATATCTTTCTCTTTATCCACAGGTTTAGTGGATGAAGATATGTCAATGTTGAGTTGTTTCTCAATAAGTTGAGTGTTTGATGTAGAGGGATGGTGTGTTTCTCCTGAAGTTGTTGGGCCTTTTCTCCTTTCCACCATTATATCAGTGTCAATGATTTCCACTATTCCAACAGTGTCTTCTTGTTCAATTACAGGATTAAGCTTGGGCCTCTTCCTGTAACTGATCTCAAATTGTTCATCTGTGGTTTCCATGGCTAATATAGAACCTTCTTCCCTGGTTCTCTTTGCATTTATGTCTTCATTTGTTGGAGTCTGTAAAAGAGGAGGAATATTCATTGGTTCTCCTAGGGTTGGAACCTACAGAAAGGAACTAGTATCAATCTACTTTTCCACATCAATTAATGTATTTTCCACATCAACTACAGTACTGTCCATATCTATCAAAGTGTTTTATGTATGAGAGGACCCAATTTGACCTTGAGCCTTAGCTTATGTATGACTCCATGAGGGTCATATTTCCACATAAAATTGTTCTTTAATTTCATCTACTACAAAATTTTATCTGCCTCTAGTCCAGCTTCCCTAGTATTACAAATAAAAGGGTCCAATTGATTTCTCATTTTGAACTGGGTCTTCTTCCTAGCTAATAGGAAATTGACTTCATCAGAGTTTATAATCTGCCTATAGTATTCTAATGCAAATATCGTCGTGGGTAGGTATTTGGGCAGTTTATAGGGGGCTAGTTGGCATCCATATATCCTTATATTTGTGTGATGATGGTATAGATACCAGTCTCCCACCCTATTGTTCTTGGCCAACTGTAAAACTCTTTTAATCTCTTGACTGATCTTGGGCTGATAGCTACTGGTTAGCATATTTATAACTGGATGGACAAATGAATCAGTGAAATATTTATAGGAAAAAATAGTGGAGAATTTTTGGATAAATGGTGTCCAACTTCCTTTGGTATCTAACTTCCTGATGCTTACAGGAAATTTGTCTGACTGGTAGTACAAGAACATATTAAATAATACTGAAGAATATTTAAAGACTCTCTCGGTTGGTAGCCTGATGAACTGCTCATGAATTCTATCTGCTATAAACTAAGCATAGTTGTAAATTGTAATAGGAGGCTTGCCTAGGCAAAAGATGGAAAGGAAAGTAAGAACAACCTCATCCACATGTTCATTAGAGGTGTAGCCTAAAATGCAAGAGATCATGATTATGATTTGTCTGCCTCTCTTAGAAAAAATGGTGGCAGCATATGGAGGACTATCTATTGGAATATGACACTCCTCTATGATGAAAGTTTGAAAATTTTGGGCTATCCTCGGAATGTGTAACTTGGTATAGAGGTCAAGCAGGCCTTCAATAGAAAGTGGAGTCTCATTTGGGCTTGGTTGGACTTGTAGCATTTGATTAATGGATTCTGTAATGATGGTGAATAAAACTTGCTCGTCGGGGGTGACAATGGCTCTTTGACTGGGAATGTAGCAATCTTGGTAGAAGTGGATGATTTTTGGGAATAAGTACTTGGGAAAATTGGACTCCTAAAGGTGAATGTCATCATTTTGGTTTAAAAACTTGTCTTTACTCCAATAGTGGAGTTTTAGTAAATAGGCAGGGGAATCAGTGTCCTTAATTTGGAAGTCTCTATCTGCTAATGCAAGGTGGTCAATATCTAGGTGAGGGGTTTGCAAAGGTCTTATGTCTAGAGAGGTTTGGGAAAACATAATTGGGTTTATTGAATTGAATTAGGCTTTCTGTGGTTTCAGGAGTGGGGTTTAGAAGCTCTGGAACAGTGGGAGGGAAATTAGAGTTTGTGAAACAGGGTTTGGGATGTACAGTAGGTTTATTTTCAATTCAGGAAGGTTTCTTAATTAATTTAATTAATTAACCATTCAAATATAACTGTGCATTTTTCAAATTCAAGGTTCATTCTGGTTTTTTCCAAGAATACCTAGAAATTGGCGATTTAGCTTGCAGACTGGGTTTTGTGGTCGCTGCAGAGGGTACTGAGGCTTGAACTGGTTATGTGTTGCTTCAATTTGGTGTCCGCAACGTCTTTGGGTGGTAAAAATGGTTGAAATGGCCGCTCATAGGTTCAGGGTGTCGCAAATGGCTCAGCAAAGGTTTACAGTGAAAATTAATGAAAATATTGATTTGGGGCTTTTTCAGCCTTTTAACCAATAATGGTTATATTTTGGCACAGAATTTATTGAATGAACAGTGGGCAGTTTTCGGTTTAGGTGAGGAGGTGTTTTTGTGCGCAATCACACCGCTTTTGGATGGCAGTCGGTATTTTTCGTGAGCATGCGATATAGCCTGGTGCCACCACATAACAGAATAGTTCCTGGCCAAAACCGCGAACCTTGCGTGTTCTTGGGCCATTAACTAGTGAATGATGAATCTGTGCGATATGGTTGTACACCATTGGATCTGGGGGTAGGATATCGGAGGGATATCGCACAGTTGAGTTGCACGGACAGAGTCGAGAAAGTGTTTAGCAAGGACCGACGTTTAATTACAAAGAATTGTAATTAATTAACCAATAATGTCAAGGTTTTCAATATAATCAAATGGTTAATAAAGGTGGGACCATGGTTTATATGGCGGGGCTTTTTAACTGCACTAAGGGTTGGTGGGTTAAAAAAAATGGTATCGGGGAAATATAAATTGGGGACATTAATTACATAATGCGAGGGCATAGTAAATAAAAACTTAGGATAAAGGGTTTTATGGGTTTTTAAGGGGGGGAAAGGAGAAATTAACAAGGGGGAAAAGTGATATTTGTAATGGGGAATGGGTTTCACACTAGTGAAAAGGGTTTTGGGAAGGGTAATGATTTTTTGAAGGGTAATATATAGGGAAATGTGTGAAACCAAGGGGTAAAGGTCAAAATGAGAGGAAAAGGTATTTATAGTTAATGAAGGGATAATGAGGAAATTATCAAATAAGTATGTGGGGTTGTAGTGAAGTGAGGGGAAATTAGTAAACAATCTTGTTGAATATCCTTTCTTTCTCACAATTCTTCCTGCACATGAAACATAGGATTTAAGCATGATAAATGTGCTTTTGATTTAGCAACCTTCTGCATTTGCAACGTTTCTTCTACCTACCCTTCATTTACCCTAACATTTTCTCTTCATTTATTAGGTGCATTTGAGCTTGCTGACCCTTTATTTTTTTTATTTTGACAAGCAAACTATCTAATTCTAACCTTATAACTTCCAATGGATCAGATTAAACTGATGAGCTCAATTTTATTCTCTACCTAACTATTGATCTGCCAAGGTTAAACAATTTGGCCAGATCTTTATTCTCTATCTATCTGTTACACAGTAATTTGTCACTGTTTGTCACCGTCCCTGTTACCCCTCTCCTACACCTTGGAGGACGCATTCCGGGACTTGTGAAAAGTGACAAGACTTGAAACCACTTGCATCATTCCCCTCTGAATATGAGCTTCACATGTCCTGAAGACATCTCCTACAGCTTGCCCATAAAAATAGCCCTTTTTACATTAGCGTGGGGCCACCGTGTTCTTCCCGCGCCAATGGGGAAAATCCTATAAAAGGGGCGTGCTATTAGTGCTCTGTCCCAGAGTCGCAATCGCGCCAACCTATTTGGGAAAAGTTTTTAACCAATCAACCTCCGAAAGTTCTCTCCAACTCATTCACCAACTGCATATATGTTAAGTGAGGATGGTTTGGCTTTGAATCTCCTTGAATGGGAAGTAGTTTGCCACCCTTCCATGGAAGTTTCCAAGTGATGAAGCCAAATCCATGATTGTTGTGATTGATCTTATCTCTTCCTCTTTCATCTATAAAATCTTGTCTCCATGCCTTGAGCAAGCTAGTAGTAGTGGTAGTGGTAATAATACTAGTGCTGAAAGGAAGATATCAAGAGATTAGAGTTGCAAGAGCTTTCTTTGTGTCCATAAGGCTTAACCTAAGTGAGGAGATATTGTCACCAAAGAGAAAGAGGCTTGTCCCTCATCCCTTCAAGCTTTGCAAGACTTGTGTAGCTGAGCACCCAGCCAAAGGAGGACTTGACGTCAGGACGCTGGTTGTATTCTCCTTTGTT
>APFE030168437.1:0-20584 GCA_000404065.3 Pinus taeda
GTGGTACCTGATATCGATATGCTTGGAATGATCATGAAATACGAGATTCTCTAATAAACGAATCCCGCTCTGGTTATCACACATGATCACGGTAGTATCCAATGTAAATCCATACAACTCACGGAAGAGCTTCCGTAACCAGATCGCCTCACAAGAGGCCATTCTCACAGCAATGTACTTTGCCTCAGCAGTGCTCAAATCCACCAACTTCAGCTTCCTGCTCATCCAGGATATCGAGGCAGATCCCAAAGAGAAACAACACCCAGAAGTGCTCTTTTGGTCCACCACACTGCCAGCCCAATTAACATCTGTATATCCATGTAATCTCACATATCTAGTAGTGTATCTCAACCCATGAGTGATTGTGCCACGAAGGTATCTCAACAGATTCTTGGCACCAATCCAATGTGTGGTGAGGCTCAACCATATGTTGACTCAACGTGTTGACTGCAAAACATATATCCGGATGGGAGTTCACCAAGAACATCAATGCTTCGATGAGTTGACGATACTCGGTAGCATTTTGTAAAATAGGTCCGGCAGCACTACCGCTTAATTTCTTGAAGTCAAGCTCCATTAGGGTAGTCACGGGCTTGTTGTCCACCATACTGAATCTCTCCAATATCTTCACCACATATTTTCCTTGAGATAGGAAAATATTCCCTGGCTTTTGCCAGACTTCTAGTCCTAGAAAATGGTGCATCAGTCCTAGGTCCTTCATCTCAAACTTAGAAGCCAACTCCCTCTTACATTTGTGAATGAGAGGGTCTACACTTGTCAAAAAGAGGTCGTCAACGTACAACACCAGTATGAGAGGTTTGTCATCTTCAACCTTAAAGTAAAGGTTAGGGTTGGTTTCATTCCTAGTGAATCCCAACTTCATCAAGTAGCTATCGATCCTCTCATACCACGCTCAGAGTGCTTGCTTAAGCCCATAGAGGGCTTTCTTCAACCTACACACATGAGATTCCCGATCATGAATCTCAAATCCTTAGGGTTGTTCCAAATGGACTTCCTCTTTGATCGAACCATGCAAGAATGCAGTCTTGACATCCATTTGATGTAGGTTCCATCCTTGCGAAGCAGCAAGGGCTATGATCGAGCAGATGGTGGTATATCGGGCAACAGGTGAAAATATCTCGTCATAGTCTATACCTTCCTTCTGAGAGAAGCCACGAGTGACAAAACGAGCCTTATACTTTTCAGCACTTCCATCAGCTCCATGATTTATCTTGTAAAGCCATTTCGAAGTGACAATTGCTTTGTCCTGAGGTCTGGGGACCACATCCCAGACATCATTCTTCATGATGGACTCATATTCCTCAATCATAGCATCCTTCCATATTTGATGCTTGACAGCTTCTGCGAATGACGAAGGCTCATTTTGAATGATCGTGCTCATGATGGTCAAGTATCCCTGATACCTGGCCGACTTTTTACTTTCTCGTAAAGTCCCTCTGGGTGCAATGTGTCCTTCGACATCATCAAGTGTCCCCCTGAGCCATGAAGGCCTCTTCCTAGAAGAGGAAGCTCTTGTGGAGGGGGATCAATAGGACCCATAGGTTCTTCCACATCGGGCATTGTCTCATCTTGCTTTTCCTCCGGTTTCCTGGTGTCAGCTTCTTTAGATTCCCTTAGAGTAGGAATATTGTCAACTTTGCTAAGAGCCATATCTTCGTCAAAGGTGACATCATGGCTAATCTCGACTTCCCTTTGACTAACCACAAAGATTCTATAGCCCTTAGTATTTTCGCCATAGCCCACGAAGATTCCTTTCTTTCTAGATGCACCCAATTTATTCCTTTTCTCTTTTGGCACATGAAAATATACAGGACTTCCAAAAATTCTAAAATGAGATACGCCATATTTCTTACCAGTGAATATTTCTTCGGGAGTCTTGGAACCCAATGCTTGATGAGGGCATCGGTTTTGCACATATACAACGGTATTCGCTGCTTCGGCCCATAGAAACTTCAGAAGCCTTTGATCATGGAGCATAGCACGGACAACTTCCACAATCGTACGATTCTTCCTTTCCGCCACACCATTCTGTTCAGGAGTATATGGTGTTGTAGTCTCCCTCTTAATGCCATCTTCTTTGCAAAAGTCATGGAACTCATTGGATTCATACTCAGTCCCATTATCAGTCCTTAAGATCTTGATCTTCTTTTCGGTCTAATTCTCAATCAAGGCTTTGAAGTGATGAAACCAGGAGAACACTTCATCCTTCTTTTTCAAGAAGTATATCCAAGTCTTGCAAGAATAATCATTTGTAAAAGTGAGGTAATATAAATATCCTCCTAAGGAGTTCACATGCATCATACCAGATATGTCTGAGTGAACCAACTACAATATATTGGAGGTCTTGCTATGGCTTGAGGGGAATGGTCCCCTTTTGAGCTTTCCTTCGACACATCTCGGACATACACCTTCTTGCTCTACTTTGAACTAGGGTATCCCTGTCACCATTTGTCTCACATCGTGTAGAGCTTTATAATAAAGGAGAGCAAACCTCCGATGCCATAGTTTGGACTGAAGAGATGTGTCACAAGACATGACACCCAGCGGACTGCCTCCGACCTGATATAATGAATCAACTCGAAACCCAAGAGTGAAAGCATCTTTAAAGTTCTTTTTACATACACATACCTTGCCATCAATGAAGGCCACCTTGTAGCCTTTTTTTCCCATTGCCGAAATGGACACCAGGTTCTTTTTGAGATCAAGTACATATAGGACTTCTTGCAAATGAATTGTATTACACTGATTCAATTGAAGAGTGACATTCCCTACACCTTTCACGGGATATTTTGAGTTGTCCCCAAGAACAATTTCCAGGTTGGTCTCCTTCTCTATCAGATTAGAGAGAGCTTCTTTGTAACCAATAAAGTGCCTTGAGGCACCACTATCAATAAACCAATTTCCTAGCGAGTCCGGGGGAGTAGTGGTAGAGAGGGCCGCTTGTAGATAATATTCATCTTGCTTATTGTTAAAAATGTTAGATTCATACCTGGAGTTTCTTGCCTTCTTGGAGGGTTGACCACTTCCTTGATTTCCAGCATTCCTCTTTCATTTGCCATTGAACCTGCCATTCCTTTGATTGCCTTGGGAGTGATTCTGATCATCGTCATGATGTGAGTCCTTTTCATCAGGGCACTCCCTTGCATAGTGGCCCATTTTGTTGCAATTGTAACATCTTCCTTTTCTTCCACCCTTCGGTTTGGCCTTTCCTTTAGATTTAGGCCTGAAATTGTTTCTCCTTTTAGCATGAGAGGAGAGTGCAGCGGGATTGCCTCCAAGTGCAGGCATTTCCTGCTCTTCCATCCTTGTTTCTTCTTGAATGCATCTTGCCATCAATTCCTCAAATCCAGGAATTACATTATTGTTGATAAAAGTGGTTCTGAATATATACCATTCAGATGGAAGCCCTCCGAGAGTTGTGATGGTCAGTTCCCTGTCAAGAATGGCTTCCCCAATTGATAGGAGATCATTTTTGATCTCAGTGATCCTTAAGAAGTATGCTTGCATACTCTCATCTTTGCCCTTCTTAATTACCTTAAGCTTATTCTTAAGGAACAAAACTTGATTTGCATCATTAACTTTGAATAAACTTACCAGTCTATCGTCGATTTCCTTGGAGGTGGTCAGCTTGGAAACATAGGCCACTAGGCGCTTGTCGATAGAGTCTCGGATGATCTTCTTTGCTTGGAATTCTCCCCTGGTCCACTTGTTCCTAGCAGCAGTGGATGATTTTGATGGAGGCTCAATGATTCTGCCTCTCACATGGTCCAACACTTCCTGCTCTTCTAATGTCAGATCGAGAGACATCTTCCATCCGTGATAATCAGACTTCTCACAGAGCTTGTCTTCAACGGGGAAATGTGATGAGGACCCCATGAAGTCTTTGAGATTGCTTCAACAGCCTTCGGTGATTGCTCTTGTTCTTGCTCTTGCTCTTGCTTGGGCTTTGTCTTCACCTCAACACTGATACCATGTTAATTTATGGTATGTTCTATGCTTAGTGCAGTTTACTTTGATTTCTTCTTATTAGCCGCGGTTTAGCAATCACATAAACATAAAGTAAATGTTGATAGAACATTAATAGATCGACAAAAAACGAGCCAAGACAAGAGACACAAGATGTGGCAGCTAGCCAGGGACAAACCCCAATGCGGGGAAACACTTTGATCAATTCTTCTTTAATCTTCAATAGTTCAGGAGAGAGAAATAATACAAATTCAGAAATCTGTAATTTTATGATAGTAGCAGCAAACCCTAAATCATCAAAGTCAAATTTAGTCAAATAGCCCCAGATTGACCTCTAATCAACCTTGAAGAACTCGGTCCTCAACAACAATCTTCGGCAGCCCAAAACAATGCTTGGTCAACGATCAAAACAACAGTCAAAGATCAACAGTCTGCGGTCAACCCTAATCAATCAATGCTTTGGTCAACACTGGTCAATGCAGCACCCAAACAGCATGCGCAGGTCAGCCCTTGGTCAACGCTTCACAAAACAACCCAGCACTTGGTCAACGAAGCCCTAGAAAAGTCAATGCTACCCTAAAATCAGTCAACGCTGCCCTAAACAGAGAATATGTCCTTCTTGCACGTGAGAGAAGCAGCTCCTTCGCTGACCCAATGAGATGAGGAGAGAGAAGGTGAGTTGAGATGAGATGAGTGAATAATGACTCAACCTCACTTGTACTTATATGATATGTTGGGCATGTGTGCCACACATTTAGTTGCTGGTCGACCTTGACAATTTGTCAAGTAAATACAAATAAATTCATATCTCCATAAATACTTGTCGGAATCGGATGATTGTTAGATCAATCCTACACCTCTTGATGAGAGGAATCAAGGAAAAACATCAACTTCCATAAATAAGATGACCCACATGGAGTTTGGCCCTAGTTTCCAATTTTAACACCCTCAAGCCCCTTCTTCTATCTTCCTGTTGGACAACCAAAGACCTATATTAAAACATAATCAAAGGCTCAGATCGTTTTGGCTTGATCCGTGGTTTTTTCTAGAAGTTTCACCCCTAATCAGATTAATACCCATTAATATTTGAATTTTCCTAAGTTTAGATTTAGGAACCCCATTAAAAATATTAATTATTTTAATAAAATCACTCCTGGGTGGAATTTCCCAAAACAATTTTTGGGTTCTTTGGAATAACTATGCCCAAGCCTGCCTGCAAAATTTGAGGCTTAGAGCACATCCGATGCTACCCCAAATCAACATTCTGGAGTGATCATCGATAAAGGTGACGAAGTATTCGCCACCACTAAGAGCTCTTGTGGACATAGGACCACATATATCTGAGTGTATCAATCTTAATATACATTTTTATCTATTGTTACTTTTGGAAAAAGCTGCTTTAGCATACTTCCCTAATACACATCCTTTGGATAAGTCATCATGTTCACTACTAAGGACTGGTACTCCTGTAACAGTCTCTCTGAGCATCCTCAATGCTCCATGGTGCAAATGCCCCATTCACCTGTGCCATAATTCATTTCGCTCCTTCTCACCATTATAGTTGTTGCCTATCAGTGCCATTGGTGATTCAAGTTGCAATCTATACAACTTGTTGCTTTGAATCCCAATTTGCCTTTTCTTCTTCCAACTTGGATGCTTGACGTATACTTTCTTTCCCATGAAGTATACATCGTATCCCTTGTCCTATAACTGGGACACTGAAATCAAGTTCATTCCTAATCCTAACACATGCAGAACATTTGTTGCTCAGATGCTGGTCCCTGCTTCCATCTGAAATGCTATGGTGCCTCTCCCTGCTGGAGTACATTTCGTTCTGTTTCCCATAGTTATTTGGAAGTCCATTTGTTCTTCTTGATAGCTCGATAAATGTTCTTGTACTCCAGTCATATGAGCTGAAGCCTAGCTATTAATGTACCAAACATCTACTGATGCTGAATTTGCTAAGCATGCAAATTCTTCATCTAATCTAGTAGATAACTCTGAGACACTTTGAGTATCCATATTGTGCCAATTTCCAACGCTAACTTGTCCCGGCAACTGCTGCAGGAAACACTACGTCCCACCTGAGACAACCCCTTTTGCTGAATCTTCTGTTGCATTGTTCCTTCTACCATTGACAAATTTCGTTCGGAAAGACTTACCTCTCTGTCAACTCACTCAGAGAAAGTTTTCCCACGAAGTCTAATCCTCTTGGCTTTGAACTGCACAAGCCCCTTAGAGATTCGAATTACTGCCCCTGCAGGAATTTCGAAGTCCTTTCTTCCTTCAACGCTAGGTCTTTTGACTTCTTCCTTCTGCTTTCCCTTAGCTCCCTCCAATACCATGTTAAAATTTCTAAATAGAAATCCTATTGCATTGATTAATAATATTCCTTTTACTTATTATCTTAGAAATAAGTTATTTACAATGTTCTTACAACAAATATCAAAATATATTCTATTACAGCCTTAACAATTAAAATATTGCAGAAAGTAAATGTAAAGAAAAATACTTGCACAAATACAATCACAACGACGCAATTATTTTTGGACAATTGTCCCCGGAAAAACTCAATGTGGGAAAACCAGTGCAACAGATGAGGGTTTCCTTATTATTCTTCAACAAATTCTAACATACAAATTACAACCAACAAAACAGGAGTGAGAAATTTTACAGACGCTTCTTGACAAATTTCTGATCCAAGTGAAGTACTCCTCTTCCCCGGAATTCTTCTGCGTCCCTCTGCGTCAAACTTTCTTACATCTAGCTGCCCACATAGGTTATGCGTCAATCTGCCTCTGTGTTGCCTCTTTCTGCGTCACCCTGTTCCTGCTTTGCTTCTTACCGTCTTGCACTCTCAAAGGATGCTGATGCCCTCTCTTCCTTTCTCACCTGCAACTCTCCCTCTGATTCAATTTTCTCTTGCCAAACTTCGACTAGTGAGAAAGTCGATCTTACTTGGGTAACTGAGTATCTACCTTTGGTGTGTTCTCCAAGTGCCCATCAAGCCTCCTCTTATAATCCTCTCTTTGATCAATCAACAACCCAGATTAGATTCTAATCAATGGCTAGGTTCATATTGACTTGATCTCCACATTCTTCTAGAAGTTTCACCCATAGTTTAGATTAATACCCATTAATTATTTTATTTTATTTTAATAAAACTGTCTCCGGGTGGAATTTCCCAAAACGATTTTTGGGTATTGGAGAATCCATGTGTCTAAGCCTCCCTGTAATTTTTGAGACTTAGAGCACATCCGTTGCTACTAGAAATCAATAGGAAGGGCTGCCCTAACTTCCAACATCATCTTGAACTTTTTCATTTTCATTTTTTCCTTGAATTCTTGCTACAAAGAGTAGCTTTCAACATTTTTGTCTGACCTAGATTGCTCCTCTCTTAGTGTGTTTGATACCAAGGTGAAAGGCCAAGGCTCTTGTCGCCTAACAGACCCAACTCCATTCGTACCAATAGCAGTATGCACAACAACCCACTGAATAATTGCAAGTCGTGGAGTATTAACTGTCCTATGAAGATGTTCTGTAAAATTTGATATAACACATTCAGGCATTGCTAGAGGCTGCTCCTCATACTTAACAAAGTGCTCCGAGCTAGGATCTAAAATTGCTCTTTGCATCTGGGTATTAAGACACCGAAAAGCATGCAAAGCCACATATTCATCTTCACTATCATAATCCGTATTTGACATAACCTCTTCTTCAGAATTTTCCATATTCATATCAGTTTCTTCATCGAAAGTAATTTCTTCTTCTTTTTTGTCTTCCACATTTTTGTCTTCATCATCATCAATGTCTTTTTCAACATCTTCCTCATTGTTATGATATTGTTCATCTTCTTGTTTCTCAAGATAGTCCACATTTTGATCTATATCAACTTCTTCAAAATCTTCAACATTATAATAATCTACTGCTTCACCTTGTTTCGTTTCTTCACTGCCGCTATCATCTTCCTTATTATCGATTTGCTTTAGATGTGTTGTAACCTCTACATATGATTTTTCCCATTGTTGAAGCTTTTCTTGAATTTTACTTAACTGCTCAATGAATTCAGGACGTAAATGTAATGGCATATTGTGCGACATATAACGTTCGAGGACTCGCATGGTTATATTGTGCAACGGATAACGTTCAAGGACTCGCATGGTTATATTGTGTGGCGGATAACGTTCAAAGACTCACATGGCTTTGATAACCACTGAAGCAACAAAATTTGTAGCTTGGTGACTTTTAAGGTAAAAATACACAAAGGTATTTGTAATAATAACTTATTATATATATAAAATGTACAAGTGATGTTGAATGTTACAATGAGGACCCACTTATATACCTAGGCAGGGGTTCTTTCATGACTGGGCATGTCTTTTAGACATGCCTTTTCACTTCACTTAATGATTATTTAACATAATCATTATTTGATTATTTATTATTTACATTATCCATATTTATTTTATTTGTTATAAATTATATTCATAACAACAACTCGCACTTTCCCAAATCACATAGTCATTTTGTAGGTTCATGCATATTTCACACGTTGTTGCACATGATCATATGTACAAGCATGCAATTTCCATTGGCCTTTAACTCGTAACAAATACTAGAACCGATTCACACCTCCATCACATAGGAGTGTTGCACCAATTCAAAATCTCGAGCCGTTATTTCCCTCATTGCTCCCCTTTGGAGGAACACTCCTTGTGCATCAGATCAAAGGCATCTCAGGCTAGGGAAACATTCAATTCCTAGACAGAGATCTACGCGACCTTCGTTATGCTACTAGAGTTCAATATCAACTGCGCTATGTTATGATGTGTATAGTCAAGTCATATAACCAATAACTAGCTTCAATCTTCACTATGTAGCCAGATATTATCTGCGCTATTCAACTTAGATAGGTCTGATTCAATCAATAAGAATGTCGAGATTACTCAGATTCGGTCTAAAAATTAACAGAATTAACTTTGACTTGCACATGTGAACCTTCAGGAAACCAGCGAGATCTTAGGAATCCATGATCAATTTATTTCAGAGGATGCCATAGAATAACACCTCAAATGTGCCTCAAAAGGTGCTAATAGCCTCAGCAAAAACCCAGCAAGAAACTATTACAAAGAAGAAAAATTAACCTAAAAACTCTTCAGAACTTTGACCACAACCTCAGATATGCACGACTACGCAAGGCAGTAGAGATCAATCACAGATAGCAAGTTGATTTGATGCATCTTGTGGAGACTTCATCCTTCATTTATAGCGTTGAAGTGGGTCACTTAAAGAGGGGGCCAACCTGATCGCTTGGAGGGAAAACCAACTCTAATTTTGAATTTCAAAATTATGTTTTGGAGCCAAAATTTAATTTTTGGCTATTTTTCCCTTGATAAAATACCCCCTTTTTTTATTTTTGACTAGAATAGGATAAACCAAATTTAATTTATGAATGAAAAAAAATAGCTTGTAGCATCTTCTTTGGGGTTCCTTGACCAAAAGTGGGGCTTCAATCTTTAAAGAGGCATATCTCCTCAATCGTGAGGAGTTATGAGGTAAACCACCTACCATTGGAAACAACACGACAAGGGCTACAAAATAGAGATGGTTACGTGATCAATTTCATTGTTATTCATCCTCAAATTCTTTAACAAGAACAGGGTATCATGACCATGCCGCAGAGACTTGCTTTCTTCTGGGGCTTCTAGTCCATTGGAGCTTCCAGCTAATGCAATCCATGATGTATATTAAGAGCGTTTATAGACCAATGTTGCCATCAATGACAACACCATTTAACAGATATTGTGCACTGTATGGACATGGTTTTATTGAATATCAATAAAAGATTATTTTTTTTATTCAAAATATGTGTATATCTTTATTTTTTGTACTCACTGAATTTTTTTCTGATTTGATTAAAAATCTTCATTCTTCCACCTCATCAAGCTTTTGCTGATTCCAAGCCTGATAACTTTGATATGGATAGTTCTGCTATATTGAGCAAGGTTTAAAGTTGACCAGGGAATGAGATGTCTTGTTACAACAATCCAGATATAAACTGATTCGAGCTAGATGCAAGCATAATCATCACCTTTGGTGCATTTAATAAACACATGCATCATATATTATTTGTGTACTTTATCGCCCTCTAATTCCTTTAATGCATGCCATGATCTTCATGATCATACAAAATATCTTACTATTAGAATTATATATCATTGCAAAGGTGGTGTTTGCAAAGTACTCAACTCAATTTTGTGCATGTGAAATTTTCACCCATCCTCCTTTGGGAACTACATGTAGTAGGGTTAGCATCTCCCAGCAAAAATTGAGTGAAAATAACAACTTGTGTAGCCTAGCTGGGATAACCCTATGGTTAGTCGAGCCATATACTGAAGACCAATATACATTATAGCCTCGGATACATATACTGAAGACTGATATATAAGAATAAAAATATAAATTATGATCCTACTTGATTCTACATTAAAGTATAATAGCTCTATATTAAGAATAGTTATTGGCATCTTACCATTCCTTCCTGAAGAACACGAACAGTTCGCAATGATCTCAGCCCTGGTTCTTTAGGCCTCTCAAGTCCCTGTGACAAATGCCATCTCACTCCTTTTTATAAGCATAGAATTATTCCAGAGAACATTGAAGCTCCGGTAAAAGAAATTTAAAGGCACGCAAGGAAAAAAAAACATTTTATAAATAACATAAATTGGTAACTATGAGACAAAATGTGAAGGACAGAAATAAGTTTATCAGTTCAGGAAGTAAGTTGTATAAAAGGTTAGCAATCAAAGAGAAAATTTTCCAACAATATCAAAACGGAAGAGATTATGTCTCATCACCAACCTTTACATAACCTCCTGGATCATGAGTGTCAAGTCCAAGGAAATGTCCAAGACCATGAGGCATGAATACTGCACCTAGTCTTTTTTCCAACATCTCTTCTACAGTTCTGGAGAGGGATGAAAATCATGAACTGCATCTACATGATGGAAATATTTAAAACGATAAATTTGATGTAGCATACCCTAACAGAATGTTGGCATCCTTCAAAGACTTTATAATAACGCTCTCTGCTAACCTGCAATGAAAATCAAATGTAGCCATGATCAATAAACACCAAAAATTAACAAGTAATAAAGAAATGAAATTTTATTAGACCTTTTAGACAGGAGTTGCTTTTACATTACTTTTTTTGTTATTATATGAGTTTGTACTTTGTGTCCAATTGCTGGACATTTTCTTTTATTTTATCTCCAATACAATTTCACCTGAAGCCACCTAAAGAAACTTCTTCCAATAGTTCAAGTATAAGCCAATACATGATATTTCAACCTATCAGTTCTTTTCCCTTTGTATTGTCGGCGCTGTCATGAGTTGGTGCTTTTTAAAGCAGACATTTTGGTCTGATGTTGATTTCAAGACATGCTAACAAGTGTAATGCTCTATGTCCTCTAGACCAATACAATGTATTACAAATAAGTTATGGAGAGAAGGTAGGGACAAAATAATAAATATAGTATTTAGGAAACAAAGGGTAATTCAGTAAAAGTCAATTGGGATTATCTCGGGTGGTTGGGAGGAATGATTGGGATCATCCCAACACAGGTTCAATTCCCATAAGTGACGTGATGAACTTTGATGTAATGGCTTCAAGCCTTGTTTTTGAGAATGAATAGTCCCTCGAGAACCAGAACATATATATTCCTCATATGCAATATAAAAGTATTTTCCATGTGAAAAAAAAGTTGTATTTGGTAAAAAATGGCTAATCCTGACATGTTTTTGGCACCCTGACAGTCATATGAATACCATAAAACACAACCAATGAGAAAGCAGGTAGTACATTCCAAAGCATTCTTGATGCTCTTATCACTCATGGCACATGATCAATGGGTACATGGGCTTGAAGATGCTACTCTATGACGTAGTGCATCATCTTGGTAAGAAAATTGCCACCTAGATAGGACCATATACAAATTCCATTTGCCACATTTTTTGCTCAACATGGTTATCATTGTCAATGCAACCCTGAGACTAATTGCAGGAAAGCCAAAGACACCTACAACATCTCACTGGGGATAACTTTTGTTGTTTGGCTTACGAGGTCTTATTGTCTTGGTGACTTTCTGAACTTCTCTAATAGGGAATGATTAAACTTATCCCCAAGAATGTAGCATGAGACACCATCAAGAGTTGAAGACCTATCACTTTGCTTAGTATTGCCTATACAAAATTATGATCAAGGCTTTGGCGTTGAGGATATGGTGGGTAGATAGATTAGTGCATATATGTTTTGTGTAGGAGTGGTTCATACTGGACATTGTGATTTTAGTTTGGGAGGCTTTGGAGTATGGCAGAGAGATTGGCTAGCAATCCCTTTTTCTTAAAATTGACTTTGACAGAGGCTATGATCAAGGAGATTGGTCCTCCATCATAGAGATACCAATTTGTTTGGGTTTTGGGCCAAGTTATGTTGCCATGGTGAAAACCCTTTTTACTAATGTTTCAAGCATTTATCTCAGTAAACAATTCCTTATCCCTACCGATTCTATTAAATTATTTTACACTAGATCTAATTTACTTCAACAATTTATTAAAACCTAGAAAATATTTATGTCAAATATTTATGAAATTGCAGATAAAATAAACACACTAGTATATTAACTCAGAAAATAAAATGCAGTGGAGAAATCAATCACACTACAAAAGCAGATTTGTGTCCTGTTAACCCACCAAAATGGGTAACCTGGTAGAACTTTTCTCTCCTATCTTGGACAGCTAACCAACCAGCAGTCCTATACATTGCTCAGTGATGATGAGATGCCACATTCCTTCATTGTTTGCACAAGTCATACACCTCCCACTATCTGACAATTCCTCTTGAATGAAGGTGGGCTACCTCTCAGCAGGTACTTTAACCATTTTGCAATCAAGTGTTTTACTTAGTGTTTTGGGCATTTTAACATGGATAAAGGGGTGATCTAGATGATTGACCAATCTTGACTATAAGCTTGTTCTCTCACCTTACCAAGGGGGTTAGTCTTTAGACCTAGTCTAGTGGGACTACCCCCGAGGCCTTAGGGTTTTAGGAGGGGCACTATTTGGGAAACTTGGATTGAAGTAGCATGTTGATAACCATTCCATACTTAACATCTTTCAACATTCCCTTGATACCTCACTCATCCTTCGGGTTAACTATCATTGGTTCATTGGGATTTGTCACTCATACATCCACATCCTTGAGTAGGGTTGAAAAACTTTGCACTGGAGGTTGATGCAACTACAAGAATGATAAACACATAAGATGGCAACAACAAAAGAAAAAGAAAAGTTAAAATGCAAAAGATGGCCGAGACATAATTAGGACGTGGGAAAAAGCCTAGCATGAGCTCTACCTCACTCATTAGCCATCACCCAACTCTTGAGCACTTGATGCTCCATCTCATCATAAGGAACCTTTGCATATCCTAAGCCCAATGAGTGAGAAATTGACTCATCCTAAGGGGTAAAATAAATGCTATATCATAGAAAGCAAGCTTGGACCCTTGAGCTATGCACGATATCAAAGCATTATCAAAAAGAAGTAAAAGGCGCACTAGAGATGGAAAAAGCAGGTTGAGGAAAGGGGTTAACTCATGCCTCTATTATTGCTCCCTTCATTACACCCATACACTTAGGATGTGGACCTCCATCAGCAGGTCCTCTGGCCATGGCACTTAGCCATGAAGTCATTTCCCTTCGTTGCCACCTATTGCTACTGTTGATTTGTGGTAGCATTAGATGTGCTCTAGCTATGAAAATTGGTGGAGAGGCTAAAGCACATGAGATCTCCAAAACCCAAAAATTGTTTGGAGAAATTCTACCCAAATGAGGAGATACTAAAATAATTAATATTTTTAATGGGGTCTTAAGTACAAACTTAGGAAAATTAAAATATTAATGTGTATTAATATAATTTTGGGTTAGGAGGTTCCAAGAGACAAGGATCAAGCCAAATCTAATCTTAGCCGTTGATTAAGGACTTAATCTTGGTCGTTGAAGACTCAACAGGAAAAGTATAAGAGGAGGCTTGGGAGTTAGTTGAAGATACACCAAATTGATCAATCAATTCGACTTTCTGGAGCGGGGTTTTGCCGAGAGAATCGAGCTAGTGATCTATTGCAGCGAGGAGCAGTTCGACACGAGGCCGAGAATACATAGCAGAGAGGCAGAGATAGTGCCAGCGAGACAACGCAGAGCCTGGGGAGGCTGACGCAGAGGCAGTTGGGACTTATGCAAAGTCTGAGGAGGCTAGTGTGGGTGATGCAGAGGGCCAGAGGATTGACACAGAGAGCCAAGGGGCTGGCGTAGAGGCATCAGTAGCTGTGCAGAGGCTAGTAGAGATGACGCAGGGCCAAGATGCAATGTTGGGTGATTTTCGTGGGGCAGACTAAGTGCTGGTGAGCTGAGAGGGTGACATAGTCCTTAGTAGAGTGACAGAGAGCAGTGGAGAAGCTTGGAGCATCTTTCGATCTCCAACTAAGGAGCTGCCGTAGTTGCTGTGGGATCGATCATGCAGTGACTGATCAACCGGAATATTTGTCTCTGAGGAGAGGTACTTCTGCCAAGGGCATTCTCTATTGGGTGAGCCATTTCTGGCACCCTAATTGTATTCAAAAACTGCATAATAATAAGACCCTTTGAATATCTGCACCAGTTTTCCCGCATTGGGTTTTTCCAAGGACATTAGTCCAAAAATAACGGTGTCACTTGTGTGCTGATTTCTTTCAGTGGATGATCTATAAATGTTGATACTGTACTTGTGTTTATTTTCAGTATTTACATGGTAAATAACTTGTTAAGTAATTAAACAAGTAGGAAGAAATAAACCAGGGCTATGATGTTTTCTTCGTTAAGGAGAAAGTATACGTCGAACACCCGGTTGGAAAAGGAATGCCCAGATCGGAGTCAAAAGTAACAAGCTGTATAAATTACAGCTAGAATCTCCAATGGCATTGGTAGGCAACAACGGGGAAAAAGATTTGAATGAATTATGGCATAGGAGGATGGGACATTTACACCATGGGGCTCTAAGAATTCTCGGAAGAACAGTAACAGAAGTTCCAGAGTTGAGTACCAAAAGAGATGATGTATGTAGAGGGTGCGCACTAGGCAAGTATGCTAAAGCGACATTTTCTAGAAGTAACAATAGGGCTAAAAGTGTTCTAGGATTGATACACTCAGATATCTGTGGACCCATGTCCACAAAAGCTCTTAGTGGTGCCGAATACTTCGTCACCTTCATTGATGATGTTGATTTGGGGTAGCATCGAGTGTGCTCTAGCCATGAAAATTGGTGGAGAGGCTAAAGCACATGAGATCTCCAAGACCCATAAATGGTTTGGACAGATTGTACCCGATTTGGGAGATATTAAAATAATTAATATTTTTAATGGAGTTCCTAAGTCTAAAATTAGGAAAAATAAAATATCAATGGGTATTAATATAACATTGTGTTAGAAGGTTTCAAAAATCATGGATCAAGCCAAATCTAATCTTAGCCATTGATTAGAGATGTAATCTCAGTTGTTGAAGGACCAAGGAGAAAAGTATAAGAGGAGGCTTGAGGGTCAGTTGGAGAACACACCAGAGTGATCAGTCATTCATTTTGCTAGAGTGGGGTTGCTAAGCAAAAGTGAATTAGTGATCAGTAACGAGGGGCAGTGAAAACTGGACGGAGAGGTAGAGACAGTACTGAGAGACCAACACAGAAGTAGGGAGAGCGAGAGCAACGTCCAGTTCAAGCCACACAGGGCCCAGCGCAGACAACACAGAGGCCAGAAGGATTGCGTTATCCATGCAAAGGCTGTTGGAGTGACGCAGAGGCTGCGCAGTGCCTCAGAGGGCTGACACAGAGGGTCCTGGGGTTGACTCAGAGGCCAAAAGGGCCAACGCTGAGCTTCAATTGTGCCGAAGAGGGTTTCGTGGGACAGGTTTTTTGAATACTTGTTTCCGAACATAGAGGTATTACTATCGTGTATTTTTCTCTATCGGGGGAGTCGGTTAAGCACCCAGTTGTGCTCAAGGAAATACTGCATAATAATAAACCCTCAGAATAGTTGCACCGGTTTTACCCATTGGGTTTTTCTGGGGACATTTGTCCAAAAATAGCGGTGTCACTTGTGTGTTTGTTTTCTTTCAGCTGATGATCTATAGATGTTGTGACTCTACTGTGTTTATTTTGGTATTTAAATGTTTTAAATAACTTATTCAAAATTTACAAGTGGAAGAAATAAACCAGCAGAATATAGATTAATTTTCTAACGAATAGACTTAGAAAATTCACCATGGTATCAGATCGTGGTTACATATCACAGGAGAGCTAAAGGCATCAGCTAAGCAGAGCATTTGCAGCAGAATCAGTTGTCCTGAGTGACAAAAGCTGATCCTTGCAGAAAACGACAGAAGAAGGGTTGACGCAGAGGGACTGCGTCATCAGTCCGAGCCAGAGAGAGGCCATCGTAGAGGCTGAAGAGGGCAGAAAGAGGCTCACGCAGAGCCACGTAGAGACTAGGAGTGTTGATGCAGATGGCTGAGGGAGCTGTTTTGCCAGTGCCGGGATTGCGCAGAGCCTAGAGGCTCAGTCCTTCGGTTGTTGGGGCATAGGAAGCTGTGGGTAGTTTGCGGGAGAGAAGCTGGTGGGGTATTGTGGACAGAACAATACCTAACAAGGAAAGACGGAGGTAGAGGGAGTTGCTACTGAGGCAGATTTCTAGCCAAGAAATCCAGATCAGTGTTGCAGGTGCATAGGAGATTGGAGAGGTGCGACTCGAAGGTTGGTAGGCGGATTTCCAGGAGGGAAATCGAGACTCAAGAGTCTAGCAGAGAAATTCCGGGAGGGAAGTAGAGGCTTAGAGGGAGTCGAAAAGAGAACTTCCAGGAGGGAAATAGAGACTCAGAGGAGTCGAAAGGAAGAGCAGCGAGATGGCCATGAATGGACTGAGGGATCAGGACAGGTTGGATGGGGCGTCCAACTTTGTCATCTGGAAGGCCATGATCCTATTTGTTCTAGATGGACATCGCATCAAGGCCTTCACTTTGAGAATTGTGGCTATCCCAATCGACCCAACTGACAATGAAAGGTATGAGGATACAATGTCTAAGGCGAAATGCATAATTCTTGATGGGGTCAAGGATCATGTGGTCCAGCGTATTGCCGAGAAGGAGACGGCAAAAGAAATGTGGGATACCTTGAAGACATTGTATCAAGGCACTTCTGTACAGAGGAAGATGCTACTAGAGAATCAGTGGCGATCGTACCAAATGCAGAAGGGGGAGCAGATAGATCACTTCCTTAGCAGGTTGCAGGAGATCCGAGACCAATTGACTTCTATAGGGTCCACGTCAGATCAGGAATTGATGGTGAGGACCGCCCTAAACGCAGTCTCCAAGTGGGAGACATTCATCCAAAGCATTTTGGGCAGAGCGAATCTTCCAAGATGGGAAGAATTATGGGCAGATCTTCGCCAAAAAGAGATTAGATGGCTGACCAAGACGGGAAGCGACAACAAAGGGGCCTAGGTCAAGAAAGAGGAGAAAGAGGATGTAGCTCTGGCATTTGCAGGAGAGCATGGGAAGAGGAAGAAAAAGGACCTCTCCAATATAAAGTGCTTCAACTGTGGGGAACTAGGGCATTATGCGAACCCGTGTTCGAGGAAGAAGAATAAGGGAGAGGCGATTGACTCCAAGGCAGCGCCAGCGAAGGTGGGATGGCGGATGTCGGTAGAAACGGATGTGGATGAAGCGACAGAGAGTGTTGGAGGTGCAGTAGTCCCTGACAGTGCAGAGAGGCTTGCAGCAGTGCGAGAGGCACAAAGGAGGTTGTAGCAGTGCAGGATGGCACAAAGAGGTGTGCAACGGTGCAAGATGTAGGGAGTTGTTTCAGCAGCGCAGAGGTTAGTAGAGGGAGCACTTGTTAGCGGCAGAGGGAGCTTTAGCATCGAGAGTGTTTCTAGTTTGACAGGGATGTCAGTAGTTGGGTAGATCACTTACTTACTTCTCAGTAACTGAGTTGCAGTGCAGTAGCAGTATATAGTAGCACGATGCAGCATGATGAGAGGGGGATGTAGTGTCGGGAGTATGGACCAACAATAACACAATTGCAGAGGGGGCTGTCGTACAGATGCATTAGTGGCAATGGCAGGGCCATGGGCAACAGTACAGGATGCAGCAGTGCAGAGGATGTTGGGAGGGTAGGCCTAGCATAAGCACGGGTACCGGTGCCTGATAATCAAGGTGATACTCAGTGTGGAGTATTATTAGAGCACAATCCTTGCTAAGAGGGAGTGTTGGTTTGGGGTAGCACCGGGTGTGCTCTAGCCATGAAAATTGGCGGAGAGGCTAAAGCACATGAGATCTCCAAGACCCATAAATGGTTTGGACAGATTGTAGCCGGTTTTAGAGATATTAAAATAATTATTATTTTTAATGGAGTTCCTAAGTCTCAACTTAGGAAAAATAAAATCTTAATGGGGATTAATATAAAATTGGGTTAGAAGGTTCCAAAAGTCATGGATCAAGCCAAATCTAATCTTAGTTGTTGATTAGAGATGTAATCTTGGTCGTTGAAGGACCAACGAGAAAAGTATAAGAGGAGGTTTGAGGGTCAGTTGAAGAACACACCAGAGTGATCAATCATTCATTTTGCTAGAGCGGGGTTGCTAAGCAAAAGTGAATCAGTGATCAACAACAAGGGGTAGTGAGTACTGGACAGGGAGGCAAAGACAATACTGAGAGATCAACGCAGAAGCAGGGAGAGCGAGAGCAGCAGCCAGTTCAGGCCATGCAGAGCCCAACAGAGACAATGTGGAGGCCAGAGGGACTGCGTCATCCACACAGAGGTTGCTAGAGTGATGCAGAGGGTCCCAGAGGCTGCGCAGTGCCTCAAAGGGTTGTTGCAGAGAGTCCTAGGGTTGACACAAGTCAGTAAGAGGTTAACGCAGAGGCCAGAAGGGCCAGCGTTGAGCTTCAGTTGTGCCGGAGAGGGTTTCGTGGGACAAGTTTTTTGAATACTTGTTTTCGAATATAGAGGTATTGCTGTTGTGTATTTTTCTCTATTGGGTGAGCCAGTTAGGCACCCAATTGTACTCAAGGAAATACTGCATAATAATAAACCCTCAGAATCGTTGCACCGGTTTTCCCGCACTGGGTTTTTCTGGGGATATTTGTCCAAAAATAACGGTGTCACTTGTGTGTTTGTTTTCTTTTAGCTAATGAACTGTAGATGTTGTGACTGTATTGTGTTTATTTCGGTATTTAAATGTTTTAAACAACTTGTTCAAAATTTACAAGTAGTAGAAATAAACCAGCAGAATACAGATTAATCTTCTAACAGATAGACTTAGAAAATTCAATAGATGACCATTCCAGAAAGACTTGGATCTACTTTCTAAAAACCAAGGATGAGGTTTTTGGTCGATTCAAAGAGATCAAGGCTCTAGTTGAGAATCTGACAGGAAAGAGGATAAAGATATTGCACTCAAACAATGGTGGAGAATACATTGACAAGGCCATCACTGATTTTTGTGCAAGTGAAGGCATTAGAAGGGAGTGGGTAACTCCCTATAATCCGGAGCAGAATGGAGTAGCAGAAAGGAAGAATAAGACTATTGTTGAAGCAATGAGGGCGATGTTGTATGATTAGGATATGCCCAAGTTTCTAGGGGCAGAAGCATGCAACATCGTTGTTTATGTCCAGAACAAGACTTCTCACAGGGCATTAAGTAAGATTACTCTGTAGAGTATCTTCACCGGTAAGAAACCTGAGGTGAGTCATTTCAAGATATTTAGGAGTTTGGCACACTGCCATATTCCCGAAGAAAAGAGGAAGAAATGGGATCAGGCTGTGGAGAAAGGATATCTTGTGGGATATAGCGAGAATGCTAAGGCATATAGAGTCTATCTTCCGGGGAATAGGAAGATCGTAATTTGACGGGATGTAAAGTTCATGGAGGACAGAGTTTTTAGGAAATCTCGCGAAATGCCTTTCAAAGAACAGTCAAAGGATGATCCATTGGTGCAACCACTTTGACCAGCAGAAATTAGCACCAATATTTCTCCTAAAGGCAAAGCTCCAGAGGTATTACAACCGGTGGAGTCTCAGAAAGAGGAGGAGAAGATAGATATACCCACTACCAGTGGAAGAACGAGCTGGGAACTTTGACAGATTCTATGAGATGCAGAGGATTTCGTCGATGCGCCCAGGAATGAGAAAAGGGAGCGTAGGCAGCGTGACAGATACCAAACCTTGGTTGCTCAGGTTGGAGAACCCTTTAGTTTTCAAGAGATCATTTAGCATCAAGTGTGGGTAGATGTTATGGTGGAGGAGTACAGTTCCATAATGGTCAATAATGTCTAGGAAGTGGTACCTAGGCCTCAGCACAGGTCAGTGGTAGGTTCAAGATGGATCTACAAAGTCAAGTATGCTACAGATGGTAGTGTGGAAAAATACAAAGCTAGGTTTGTGGCTAAGGGTTATGCTGAGAAGGAAGGGATATACTACAAAGAAACCTTCACCCCAGTAGCTAGGCATACTTCTATT
>APFE030168443.1:0-17585 GCA_000404065.3 Pinus taeda
CTTAGCTAATAAAGTAATTGTACATGATTTTGATATAGGACATTGTCTTCTTATATATGCATTGACATCAACATGAATTGGATATGAATGAAACATATAACTCTCTCTTTCAATATTTTTTGGCTTGCATTCTTTGTAAACATTCTTGATTGATTTTCTTCATACCTCATGTTTTTTTCCCATTTAGGATTAAAATAGAACAATTATCAGGAGACAGAAAAGTCCCTAAATCCATAAAATAAAAAATAAACATAGCTAATGTTTCAAACTCATTCTTGGCATTTAAAGCTTACCTCAAGAGTTTTTTTAGCATTTGTTTATGTAATAACTTCAACAGACACATTCGTTGTTGGGACCAATAATAGAACCTGTAATATGTAATGCACATACAACTTAGAGGACACATTAAACAGTTTTAAGAGAAATCACACTAGATACATATAATAGATTGAACACATAATTTTGAATAACCATGAAAAGCAGGATGATACAAGGAACTTGGAAAATAATATTGAAATAAAAGCACTAGCAAAAACCAAATTGACCTAAAGGAACCATCATCAAAAGGGGATATTTGGAATTAAAAGTCTATTATAATCCACCCAACCAATGCTTCTACTTGATTTTCATTAACTCTATGCATACTTATGTTATCAAGGTTGCATGCACTATATATACTCCAACTAGTTTCCTCAATTTTATCCTGAGCATAAATAATGTTTGAGATGATGTTGCTAAGGCACTACTTTCATGGAAACTATAATATTAAATATGAGTTAATTTCTAACCCCTCTCCTTAATGGCCATTTTTCATAAAAGTTGCCATGTTAGCTTAAGGAGATATTATATAGACTACATGACACACAAAAATGAGTGGTTTTCTTAATTGAATGGTAATGAATGTCACCAAGGGACAAATTCTTTAAGAGATGAGAAAGTATACATATTGAAATCCCATGGAACAAACCCAATGAACATGCCTAATAGAAACTAAACATGTGCAAGATATATTATATGTAATGGGCCTAAAGAAGAAACTGTAGACAATAAATCAAATACTAAAGCATCGCTCCAAGATTGAATCTAAAGTCGAAATGATTCCATAAACGACAAGAGGGACATATAGAAAGTGGTTGAAAAGTTTGTTGAAATTGATCTTCACGGGTATACATATACAACAATAGGGAAAAAAGCATTGGTGGCAAAAAAAAAAATCACCTATGGGATAAAAGGTATGGATATCTTAAGTCCCAAAATTTGAACCTTTTAATGAAATTTAATAGGGTTGACGGTTTTCCTCCAATTCAACATGAGTTATTGTGAATCTTACATTTTAGACAAGCAACATAGCGAAAAATTGACAAAAAATCTTGCACTTGGACATTGTGGATAGTGACCTTCATGATCCCATGAGATCTGAGTCATTGGTAAGTGAAAAGTATTCTATGCCATCCATCAATTCCATTCCAAGAAAAATTTTGTTGTGCTTCCTCAAGTACAAGTTATTAGCTTTCACAACCCTGAAGAAAATCAGAGCAATTGATGAAACTTGAAATGGAAATTGAAAAGGAGATTAAGTTTCTCAGAAAATAGAGTTTGAGAAAATAAATTCTAGTTACTTCTATTGTTATTACAATACTCAAGGTATTTTCACAATGGAGCTATAGTGTAGAGAGGAAACGAGGACCATCATGGAGATGGCCAATAGCATTGTTATCCCAGACAACTCTCAAACAACTTTTGGGTTAAAGAAATCTATACTACATACAACAATGTAATGATTCAAAAGATGCCCCACAAAGGCTGTGAGAAACATCTCACGTACAAATTCATAAGTGGTAGGAAACCATAAGAAAACTGCTAAGTTTCAAGTATACAGATACATGTATGCATACAAGTATGATATCTAGTAAAGATATGGAAATTTTTTAGAACAACCTATATATTTTATGGCTAGGAAACATTTTTTTTTATACAAACAAATGTATGTGAACTTCCAAACAAAAGAGACAATTTTCAAAATGTCATTCATGGATTTGGAAATAGAACCAAGAATATAGTCCTCATTAATATTAGCAAACTTGATTCGCAAGCATCACATACAAAATGAGCTTTTTTCCACTATACTTATAACGCTCTAGATTATATACATTACATTTAATACAAATAAGAAATTATATGTCATCAAAAATATCTTCATTAGAATTTACTTCCCACTGAGTCTCCAAGTACTTCTACTCTGCAAAAATTAGGTTTTTGGTGAGTTCCCTTTGCTTCTTTCAAAATTTTACTTCAACTATTGATTTAAAGCACATGAAGTGTCTTCACATTGGGAATTGGTCTCAAGGACTTTGTTTCTTCTCCACCCACTGCTTTGTTTAGTTTTGGATGGGGGATTATACCATCGATTCTTAACCATACATAAAATCACTTTCCCTAATACAACTGCGTTTTTGTTAATCCTTCCCTATTTAACTAAAAATATTAGCCCATCACTGAGTTGTGAACTTTTCTTGAGCATTCACATTAGGGGTTCTAGCATAGTAGTTTTTTTCTCTTCTAGCCTAGGTCCATTTTTAGGAAGAGAGGTTCACAGGCTACTAAGATTTGGACATAATTGGCCCTCCTCTCATTTCTTGTTCAGTGTTCATTCATGACGTCGTCAACCTTAAAAAAAACGGTGTTATCTGTAGAATCATATAACTCTAGTGATCATGATAATTATCATCTCAATGCTTGAAACATGCCTTCCACATCTCAAGACAAGAGAAACACCTAACCTTCCCTACCCCATCATTCTATAGAAGAGAATAATAATTGGCATATTCATAGTCTCAAAAGTAAGTGTTCAGTCACTCAAAATTCTAACTCTAGAGCTTTAAAATACTATAACATAATACATTAATTGACTAAAATATATCGTGATGAGCTGTCCCCTGAAATTCAAAAAACAATTCTCTGAAATTGAGTCACTGTGATAAGAAGGAAGTGACCATTCAAGTCACCTGGAAACGAACGATTCCCTCTTTTTCACCCCTATAGATCCTAGCCAACCAATGTAATAAAAAAAAAGTTTCTTGTTTGTAATTACAATTTACAGATGAGTGGAACATGTGAGTCATGGTTGTGGGAATTATTAAGAGAGCACAATTTCCAGATTCATGGAGATATGATTGATGAACTGGTTCAAACTATTCATACATCTATATAGATCATTAGACAAGGCCTTGATCTAGATGAGGCTAACTATCTATCCAGGTATTATCCATCCGCAAATAATAAAGTAGAATAACTCAATTTTAACAAGGAAAAGCGTGCTAATGAAACATGCCAACAAGTGGTTGTAATCATAATTAGTCAAGATGGATGAAAAATGTGCTATTTCCAAACCCTTCCATTCAGCCATATATTCTACATGATCATTGGTTGCTACTCTGAGAACCCATGTATATTGATACTCTATTTTATCGTCGAGTCAAAAAATAACCCCTGTGGCTCCTACCAACCCTAAATGGTTTAATGATTAATAATAATTATCATTATTATTATTTTTTTAATTTCATTTTTTTAACTAACTAAATAATTAATATTTTAGATAAATATATATAATCAAAGCAAAAGTAATACAAAATCAACAATAAAAAGAAAATTAAGTAACAAGTTTAGGAATATTCAATTTCTACCCTTCCCCGCGAAATTTGACCCTTGTCACCTTGTGCAGACTAAACGCCACACAAACCGATTGGTTTAAACCTCATGGGTAATTATAAGGTTTAGCCTAATGACATTATCATTTACAAATTCATTAAAGTTGTTTAAACTAATTAACTAATGCAACCATATAAATTAAATGGTTGGTAGATGCTTATATACATCCCCTCTTCCTCTCTCTAGTAATATATATATTAAATAACTTTTAACATCATCATCGTCATCATTATAATCATTATTAAAAGAATTAATATATAAGTTAAAGCAAAGTAACTTTTAACATCATCATTACAATTATTATTAAAGAATTAACATATGAGTTAAACATGTATAAATTTAAAAATGCATATAACAAGATTCTTAACTATGGAGATTCTTAAACTATATGTAAATTTTGTTGCAATATTATAACTTACTAATACGAATTGTCCAAACAACCATAAATATTATTATTATAACTTGCTAATACCAATTGTCCAAACAACCATAACTATTATTTATTATAACTTGCTAATACCAATTGTCCAAACAACCATAACTATTATTGAAGTGGAAACCTAACCCACACACGTGAGTCTTAACGCGAGGGTGCCGGTTGAACAAGTTGTCGGCTTTAATAAGCCCTAACGCATGTCATATAAAAGGGGTCAATCCAGTGGCGTGGACGGGAGGGTGTGGAAGACTCAAGAAGACAGGTAGAATTCAAATACACGAAACTTCTTCTCGTGGCTCAGCGTTTTCCCTTAAAAGGGGGAGAGTTTTTATCTGTGAAAGTGAAAGGATTGCCTGCAATGGACGGATTTTACTCTGCCGTTGGAAAGCGAGCACGAAGGGAAAATGAGGTTCCAGAGAACAATGACTCTGGAAATAAGAGGCGGAACTCTGGCACTGGTAGAGAGCGAACTCTGCCTGGCGCTGACAGTACTGTGTATCGCATACTATGCCCTGTTAATGTGGTAGGAAGTGTTATAGGAAAGGCGGGTAAAGTTATAAAATCTGTGAGTCGAGAGGCGTTCGAAGATCAAAGTTATAGATGCTGTTCCAGGCGTTGATGATCGCGTGATAGTAATCTTCAGCTCACCGTCAGGCAACGTCAAGGAGAAGGATTGCAATGAGAATGAAGTTGAAGTTGAACCTGTGTGTCCTGTTCAGGATGCTCTTCTTAGAGTGCATTCTGTTATTGTTCAACAATCTTCTTCTGCTAGAGATAATGACGCCGACGACAAAAAGAGACAACACAATGCTCGGTTGCTGGCTGCTAACAGCCAGATTGGAGGTTTGATTGGAAAAGGAGGAAATAACATTCAAAAATTGAGGAGCGAATCCGGGGCACAAATTCAGATACGGCCAAAAGATGAGTTGCCAGCCTGTGCTTTTAGTTTTGGTGAAGTCGTTGTCATATCTGGAGATGCAACCGCTGTCAAGAAAGCACTGTATGCAGTTTCAGCTTTTCTGTATAAACACCCACCTAAGGAGCAAATTCCTTGGACTGATATTTTATCTGCAACGAACCCAACTTCACTCCTTCCTTCTGGTGTGCCCGCATTATTTACTCCGCCAAATTATGTTCCACAACGAGATTCACCGTTTGCTCATCACAGTTCAGGTGCTCCAAGAGTAAATGGTACTTATGCCTCCGGCCATTTACCAGCACTGGGAGGATATGGAAGTGAAGCTCGAAGCTCAATATGGCCTCTTACTTATAACCCTGCTCTTCCCATTGCTCCGAAATCTGGGAATTCTGCTGTTGAGAAAAGTCCGGAGGAGTTTCGTATTCGAATAGTATGCCCAAATGATAAAATTGGAGGTGTGATTGGTAAGGGCGGCAATATCATCAAAAGCATGAGGAAAGATACAGGAGCAAGTATTAAGGTTGAAGACGCACAATCAGATTCAGATGAACGTGTAATTGTGGTTTCTTCAACAGAGTTGGCTAATGATGGTGTTTCACCTACGCTTGAGGCAGTCCTCCAATTGCAAGGAAAGACTAGTGGAAGCACTAGTGACAATGACAATGATGAAGTTGGCATTTGTACAAGGCTTCTTGTTCCGTCAAAGCACATTGGTTGCCTTCTGGGTAAAGGTGGCAACATCATCAGTGACATGCGGAAGCACACTGGAGCAAATATTCGCATATTTCGCAAAGAGGAGCGACCAAAATGTGCCTCCGAAAATGAGGAGCTCGTTCAGGTTTCTGGAGACCCCAGTGTTGCTAGAAATGCACTCATCCAAATTACAAAAAGATTGAGGGCAAATATTTTCAAAGATGCGGATGGTGTTACCAACTCCCACACCCACACTGTGCCTCCTTTTTCTAGTCTATCTGTGCCCAGTGCGAACCCTCTTTCATGATCAAATTATGGCAGTAGGCAATATGATCTAGCATTTCCAAGGTAGATCAGGTGCTCCATTATAAAATGTTTCTTAGATTATCAATTTTGAGTTTGCTTAATTTATTTTATTTAAATTCATCGGGTTAATGAAATAAATTGAGGAAATTCAAGATATGTTTGTTTTTTTTTTTTCTTTAACATTTCAACGCTTAATATAAACAAAAACTAGTATATAATAAAAATATGATGTGAAGAAAAAATTTAAGTGGTAAGCATACATTATAGCAAAGAACATCAAATCATTTAATAAAATGATTAAAGGATTAACAAGATTTAGATGGCAAGTATTAGTCCATGTCTTGAAGATCTTACTCATGATTTATGTGTTAAGGGCAAGTGTTAGTCCATGTCCACATTGATATACATAATTGTAAAAAATGTTTGTCTATGTCCATTCATTAATCTACATTCTCTCATCAAATGTTGCTCCATCTCCATGTATTGTTGGAGAAAAAGAAACTTGACAACACTATATACTAATAAAGCACCATGTTAGTGAAAAATGGAAAGACAAAAATTGTATTTATAGCTAAATACTTCTTGGAGGAGGAAATTATAGAAGATAAAACCATTCAAAATAATGTTCATTTGCAAGTTGTAGAAAATAGAGGCCCGTTAGAAATGGAGATTATGATGCATCTCTTGGATATGGAAGAAGGTGACATAATTTACAATATGGTTAGACGAAGGACCATTTTCAAGAAGATTCCCACATAAACCAAGGTGAAACTTTAGTATAGTGAGAATTGACTTCATAAAAAGCATCTTGATTACTGAAGTGAGAACAATGAAGGTGAATATTACGACTTACATACAAAAGAGTTTGGTTATTGAGGTGAACACAAATTTGGAGTTGAATATTACAAAGGAAAGTGGGTTGGCGCTTCATGCACTTGAAAAATTATCCCTTGTGGATTGGGAGAGGTTGGGAGTGATTGATGGAAATGAATAGTCTATTGAGAAAATGAAAAATTGGATGTGAATATTTCAAGTGCATTAATGGGACATTATGAAGAGTCAACATTATGACCTACCTCTTGGAGATTCTACTCATGGGCATCCAACAAACCTCTTGGAGATTCTACTCATGATCTACATCCTCTTCGTAAGTGTTGTTCCATGTGCATGCATTGATCTACATGTTTGTGGCAAGTGTTGGTCCATGTCCATGTATTGATATACACACCCATAACAAGTATGGGTCCACATCCATGCATTATTGAAGCAAAAGGAAACATGGCCACATTATATACTAATGAAGGGCCATGTTCTTTTATTAGAATGGTTATTGAAAGAATGAAAGAAGAGGTAGTGGAGGAATATTATGTTTTCTTATTTATTCCATAAATAGCATAGGGGTGTTTACCAACGTGGTGTTAATCAATCGATATCATTTTCATACACTAATTGGTGTATAAAAGGTGGAAAATTCCACTGATCAGCGTATATCAACCACATAAAAATGTTTGTGATAGCTACAACCACATTGAACCATAAACACCTTGGTTGACCATGTTTGACATTTCTAACTATCGTTGACCACAATTGACAATTATGAGTCATTAGAGCATGGAATGTTCTAATTTGATTATGGTTGGCCAATGATGACTATGCTTGATCATGGTTGAGCTACCAAAATGTGCTTCTAGAAATGAGGAGCATGTTCATATTGGAGTGCCCAATGTTACAAGATATGTACCCATCCAAGCTACAAGAAGGCTCAAGGAAAATATTTTCAAAGAGAAAGATGGTGCGCGACACAATGAAACTGTACTTCCTTTACCTAATCTGCCTAGTGGAATTTCTATTTCATCAAACTATGGTACAACACAATACCATTTAGAATTTCCAAGAACTTGGTAGATCAGGTTATTTACTGTAAAATGTTTCTTAAATTTCTCCATTTAACAAATAATAACAAAAAATTCATTATATCCACAATAGAAATATATATATATAATATGGGGTATGATTTTAAGTTTGCCTAGTTTATTTGAATCAAAATAATTATATTTAAAAATAAATAAATTGATTGTACATTTGATATCTAATTTATATTTATTAATTTAAAAAAAAATTGTAAATAATTATTCTATAATTGAAATATTTATAATAAATTTCTCTAAATGAAAGAATTTCATAAGTTAAAAGAAATTTCTTGCTTTTCAATAATGTTATTATACATACAAATTGGCTTTTGAATATGTAATTATGAAAATTATATTTTATAAATAGTTAACAAAATGATTCTCAAAACATAATAACTTTATCTTGATAAAATAATTTATTCCCTTTCAATAATGTTGTTATTATACATACTAATTTGCTTTTGATTATGTAATTGTGTTTTTATCCAATCTTACTCAATATAGAATGATTTTAAAACTACACAATTTTATATATAACTTTCTTTAATATGAAATAGATTTCATATTATTAGCTAGTTGACGGTACTTATTGTGTATCGAAACTTTCCAAACTTACAAGTCAAAGTGCAGGTAATGAGGCACGACTAAAGCTTTCTTATAGGAGGTAAGGCGTCAGGGACACGGAATAGGGTCATATTCGATGTTTCTCCGTGGCATATTCCACGCGTCTAAAGTTTCAACTATCAGCAGGGCAGGATATATATATATATATATACTGTGGAGATTGCGGGGAGGATTCGTTTTGTAGGAAACAGTGCAAAAACCAAGCTGGGAGCTGAAATCAACGCTGCTCGAAAAGCAGTGCTGGCCATTCAAGGACAGCATTGTAAGCCAACTACTGAAGTTGTTGTTGATGCTCATTCAGGTACGAAGAGGGAAAGAGAAGCTGAGCAACCTGCTAGAGGGCAAAAGGATGAGATGAATAAAAAGCGGAATACAGAGAATGCATCAGCAATAGACTTAAAAGATGAAGAGTCATCTGCAACAGGAGATGTGCGTCAATGATGGACAAGAAACAAAGTAGCAGAGGGGCGGCTTAATTATCAAGAGACTGCACAGAAGAGCGAGGCTGAGGAGATGGTGCACAGAACAGAGGAAGAAGCAGCTAAGGAATCAAGAGATGAGGTTGTTCCTGCTCTTGAGGAGATTGATGGGCAATTAACAAAACCAGTAGCGGGGCTCAATAATCATGAGACTGCACAGAAGAGGGAGGGTGAGGAGATGATGCACACAAGAGATGAACATCATCTCCTCACCCTCCCTCTTCTGTGCAGTCTCTTGGTTATTGAGCCCCGCTACTGGTTTTGTAATTGCCCATCAATCTCCTCAAGAGCAGGAACAACCTCATCTCTTGATTCCTTAGCTGCTTCTTCCTCTGTTCTGTGCACCATCTCCTCAGCCTCGCTCTTCTGTGCAGTCTCTTGATAATTGAGCCCCTCTGCTACTTTTGTTTCTTGTCCATCATTGACGCACATCTCCTGTTGCAGATGACTCTGTTCATCTTTTAAGTCTATTGCTGATGCATTCTCTGTATTCCGCTTTTTATTCATCTCATCCTTTTGCCCTCTAGCGGGTTGCTCAGCTTCTCTTTCCCTCTTCGTACCTGAATGAGCATCAAGAACAACTTCAGTAGTTGGCTTACAATGCTGTCCTTGAATGGCCAACAGTGCTTTTCGAGCAGCGTTGATTTCAGCTCCCAGCTTGGTTTTTGCACTGTTCCCTACAAAACGAATCCTCCCCGCAATCTCCACAAATGGTTCAAATATCAGCCGGGCAGGATATCGCCTGCTCTGATACTATGTTAAATACACATGCGGAGCAAGAAAGATATAAATGATAAAGCATGAAATTCAATTTTTATTCACAAATATACATATTTATAGTACATGTGGTGACGGTTGGGATTCACATCCCAAAGTCCCTTGGACTGCTTAATCTCTTTAACTTCCACACTAACCACGCGTCTAAAGTTTCAACTATCTATGATAGTCACATTATTGTGAAGTGTCAAAGTCTTCAGTTAAATAACGTTCGTTGAAGTTTCAACCGTGGTCAATCAAGTACAACTAGAGTATGTGAATCCCGTGAATACACGCCCTGCCTCCGTTTTCTTGCCGCTATAAGCTGCCCACCTAGTCAACATACTTTGGGAGATTTTATATATTTAAAAAATATTTTAAATAACAAACCGTTGATATCTCTTCCAAAATTAATATATTTTTTTGTTTTTTTAAAATAACAGACAATTAATATCTCCTCCAAAAATCTATTTGTTAAACTGCGCACTTATACTCAATATACGTTTAGTTTACGACTGTGTGATGACATTAACGATGTCGATCAAATTAACACCGTTCGCTGGCGACATAGAATCGACATTAGTACATGGAATTGACGTTATAGGTAGCACCGGTGGTATCAGATGCATGAAAGAGATTCTGTAATATAAAACCATGAAATTAAGGCATGGTGTTTGTCAATCTATCTAAATCTGCATCAAGGTCAATCATTGGATTTAGAATTACAAAATCAATCTTAAGCTTAAATCAATTCTAAGAATTACCTGTACTTGAATAAATCAATTCTAAGAATTACCTGTACTTGAATCATGTTTGATTTTTGCATAGGAAACAACTAAGTAGTCTGTTTGCACATATAATATCTTCATCTCATAAGTTTACTTAGATTGGATTGACAAAAAAACTTACTGAATTTATGTCACAATATGACTTGACATTTTGGCACCATTTTCGGAGAGGTATAAAACAATTGGTGCCTAGGAATTTAGCTTGCTTAAAAAAAAACACACACACAAAAAGACATTCAGCAATTCAATTTATTTTCGTTACAGTAATAATTTCTTATATGAGGGAGTATTAATATAAGATGGAATGTAAAAACTTACGCCACCACCATTGTGTGTCCTACAAACAATAAACAACGAGGAAAGGAGCTATGCACCACTATAGGGAATCTAGGCTCTAGGGTTTTCAACTCATGAATTCTTTTATTTTTTTTCATGATTTTATTATCGATAATGCCCATTCTTCTTAGGGTTTATTCAATCGCCTAATTTCATATTAGTTCCATGTTGTGAACTAACAAAATGTGTAAGAGTTCATTCTTACTTGGTTTACTTAGTGTCTGCGACATATTTTCCAATTTTGCCAAATTTTTAATTTTTCACATTCCTTCTCTTTCCAGGTCTACACTTGTTTATGGGCAAGCTTTTATCTCTAAATTTAGAAGGTGATCTGAATTTTTCTCTGAATTGATACTATTTATCGTAAAGGTATAACCCTTAAGGTTTGACCCTCGATTCTCCTTTGGGTTATTAGGGGCTTGTGGCCTGAATTGTCCATGCCATTTCACTGCAATATTTTATAAAGTATTGGGTACTTTTTAATGATTGTTGTCTTTAATTCTTAAGCTATCTCTTTCGACATGTTGTAGCTTTCCATGGACTATAAAAAAATATTCTGATTATAATGTAGTCTCTTTAAATGGTTGATGGTGTTGACAAGTATTGATCCATGTTTTGAATATTCTACTCATGATCTATGTGTTAAGGGCATGTGTGAGTCCATTTCCACACATTGATATGCATGCTTGTGAAAAATGATTTTCCATGTCCATGCATTAATCTACATTCTCCCATCAAACATTTCTCCATGTCCATTTATTGTTGGCATAAAAGAAACTTGACATCACTATATACTAATAAAGTGTCATGTTTAGTGAAAACTTGAAAGACAAAAAGTTTGCAGCTAAATACTTCATGGAAGAGGAAATTATAGAAGATAAAACCATTGAAGATAATGTTGATTTCCAAGCTCTTGAAAATAGAGGATTTGTATCTAAATACTTCATGGAGGAGGAAATTATAGAAGATAAAACCATTGAAGATAATGTTGATTTGCAAGTTGTAGAAAATAGAGGCCCATCAGAAGTGGAGATTATGATGCATTTCTTGGATATGGAAGAAGGTGATATCATTTACACCATGTTTGGACGAAGGACCATTGTGAAGAAGATTCCCACATAAACCAAGGTGAAACTTTGCCTAAGTATGGTGAGATTTGACTTCATAAAAACCATCTTGTTTACTAAAGTGAAAAAAATTGAAGGTGAATATTGACTTTCATACAAAGGATTTCGGTTATTTAGGTGAACACAAATTTGGAGGTGAATATTACAAAGCAAAGTGGGTTGGCAGTTCATGCATTTGAAAAATTATCCCTAGTGGATTGGGAGAGCTTGGGGTGATCAATGGAAATGAACAGTCTTTGGATGTTATGGGTGTATGGATGTTACGTGAAAATGTCATGTAAACTTTACTAAGATAATAAATATGCAAATCCCTTTTTTAATTCTTATTTAGAGGCATATTTCATAGTTGTGCGAATGGAGTTGTCCATATATGGTTGTGCACGTGCGAAAGTTATACGAAGAATAAATGCATATGTGGAATTTGTGTGGAATGAGGGAAGTGTAGAGGGGTCTTTTAATTGTAATATGTTTTCATATTAGTTTTATTATTAAAAGATTTCACGGCATGCGGAAGTGCATATAATAGAAGCTTGAAAGGTTATTTTTCACAATGGACTATGTTGCTTAGAGGTAGCATGTGCGGAGAACAAATGCCTCCTATGCATGATATTTGGGACCCATGTTTATCAATATTAGTTTCAAATATCAATGGTTGATGGAAGGGAATTGTTGAGTCCAGAGATGGTTGCGCGTGAGATATTTTTACACATAAATGCTTTTTCTTTGTGGTTTTCATGCATATGCGTTTGTGTCATGTTGAAAGTGTACGAAAATCATGTTTTTTAGATTTGATGTTTTCTTGCTTATGTGGTTTTTTGAATGCGCAAAAAGGTGTGTAGTGAGTGAATTGAATGTTGAGATGATGGTGGCTAATGATGGTGTTTCACCTACATTTGAGGCATTCTTCCAATTGCAAGGAAAGACTAGAGACAATGAAAAGCTTGGCAGTGCCATTTGTTCAAGAATTCTTGTTCCCTCAAATCACATTGTTTTCCTTCTTGGTAAAGGTGGCAACATCATCAGTGAGATGCAAAAGCACACTTGAGCAAATATTTGCATATTTCACAAAGAGGAGCTACCAAAATGTGCCTCCCAAAATGAGGAGCTCGTTCCGGCTACTAGAGATGCACTCATCCAAATTACAAAAGGCTAGAGATGCACTCATCCAACACCCAATCCCACATAGTGCCTCCTTTGTCTAGTCTATATGTGCCAAGTGAAATCACTCTTTCATCATCAAGTTATGGCACCAAGATATATGATCTAGGATTTCCAAGATAGATCGAATGCTCCATTGTAAAATGTTTCTTATTTATTTTTAACTAATTTTCTCAGTACATATTATATTACAAATATATGATGTATTATATGATTATTAAATTTGAGTTTTCTTAGTTTATTTCATTTAAATTCATTGGGCTTTAATTTGAAGTAAATTGACCAAAATTAAGATATTACTTTTATTTGTAATTTAAAAATTTAAATAATTTGTCTGTATTTTATTTATAAATGTTATATAAAATTATATAGTATAATTAAGTTTAAAAGTAAATAGATATTCAAAACATAATAACAATTTTGCATGAATGAAATAATTATATAAGTGAATAGAAACAATTTCCCTTTCTATAATGTTATTATATATACTTATTAGCTTTTTATTGTGTATCTTAGTTATATTGTTGATATAACCATGTTTATAATTCAATGATAAATGCTTTCTTTTTTTCAAAGATTTGAAATAGATTTTCATAATATAGACTGAAACTAGGATGTAATAAAAATATGATTTGAAGAAAAGAATTAAGTTATAAAAATACATTATAACAAAGATTATCAAATCATTCAATAAAATGCTTAAAGATTAAGAGGATTGAGATGACAAGTATTGGTCCATGTCCTGAAGAGTCTGCTCATGATCTATGTGCTCATGGCAAGTTTGGGTCCATGTCCATCCATTGATATACATGCTCCATGTCCATGCATTATTGGGGAAAGGAAACATAGGAGCATTGTTTACTAATAAAGGGCCATGTTCCTTTCCATGGACTGTAAGAAATTTTCATTCGATTATAGTGTAGTATCTTTACATTGTTGGTGGTGTTTTGTATAATTGTTAAGTTTTCTTCACACATATTTCTTGTTCTCATTATTTGTTGTTAATTAAAATATCTTTCAATGAGGCATTAGCTTCTCTAGGAGTTCTTAACTTTATTTATATCTATATATTTAAAAGTGAGTTTCTTTATTTTCGGCAATGAAACTTCCTTTTACCAATATTATTGAATAGCTCAGTGGTTAATTAATTATCTATTTTAAATATGATTGGTTCAACTCTTATTTTGAAATGATAACGTTTGTACAGGGTACTTCACCATGTTTTAATGATGCGTACATTGCGAATTTGATGTCAATCATTTAGATGTAGGGAGATTTATGATTTGACATTTGAATGGTTCACCACTATTATAGGTCGATGAATGTAAGCAATAGGGCCATTCTTTAAATACATATCCCCACTTTCCTTAACAATGGTCACTTCAATTTTATGCAAGGAAATCAAGGTAGGATTTGATGTCACGAAATTATGAGATACATATCTAATTGGAGATCGATATTGAAAGCGAAAAATAGCGGCTAGCCTGGAACTACTAAATACTTCCTTGGGAAGGTCACACACACGTGATATTAATTCATTTCATAGTTATTTTTTAGTTATGGGCATTTATGTTATTCAGGAAAAGAAAATCATTATTTAGTGGTTTTTGGCAAATAATTTATCATTGATAACCTCTTCTAGGTATGTATCTACATACAAGGTGTCCATACAAAATTCTATATTTCCAAAATGGTGTTCATGTCTAATCCCCGTGAGGGAGATACAATGGATAAGTGAAATAGATTGAACCATAAGTAGTGATGATATTTTATATTGTTAGTGAAATTTATGTATATGATGGTTGGTCATGTAAGTAGAGGTAATTAAAATATATTAAGATATAAATAGTTAAGTTTTATTAGTCCATTCCTCGTCAAGCACTATAACATTCACTTCATGGTCAAGTTGCATTAACTCTCCATTGTTGGCTGTGTTGTCAAAATTTTAACCAAACTTTTGGGAAGTGCTTAATATTTCTATTTTTGCATAAATTCAAAAATAATTTTCAAATTTTGAGTAAATATTATTTCTAATTTATGATTAGTTGAGGAAGCTCTAATGGGACATAATTCCCCTGATAGAGGGTGTTTGATTTTCATTTTTTTCCAGTGTCTGATAATTCATTTTAAAAATTAAAATAAAATTAATTTTATGAGTGCCTATTACAATGGAGAGTTCTCTCACACTGTCACTATTATGTTAGTGCTCTAGTCAATGATGTGAGAATTGATGTAGGTTTAGGACATTATTATGTTAGTGCTCTATTCAATAATGCAAAAAATGATGTGGTTGCAGGTTGTTAGCATAGGAAGTGGGGATTTTGAACAAACGTCGAATTAACATTATTATGTTTCCTTGTGAGGAGGAAAAAGTATGTGTGGGAGGGTTGGGGTCCTTTGCATACTAAGTGTTTTGGTACTAATCAACAATGTTGTAATTAGTATGGTTTCATTGTGTAGAATGGTCACTATGTGAAGGAACAAGTATGTGTAGGAGAACTGGGGACTTAGGCGTGCTAAATAAACAATGTTTTCAATCCTTGTGAAGAAAAAGGGTTGTGCGATAAAATGAATGTCTTGAAGGATTTTTTTTTAATTATTATTTAGGAACATATTTCACAACTACAGAAGTAGTTGTGCAAAGTTGGTTGGGGAAATCTAGTTGTTGACACGATTGCAAGATACTGTTATGATAATGCTTTGTTCAATGATCCGAGAATTCTTGTAGTTGTAGGTTGTTTGTATAGGCCCCGAGGGGGAGTGAACCAATGTCGAATTAATATTATTATGTTTCCTTGTGCGGAATACAATTTATGTCTGGAAAAGTTGGGGTCCTTTGCATAGTGAGTGTTGGTGTTGTTGTCTGAAACATTTACTGTTGAGAGGACGAAGTTATGCATGTATGGATGTTATGTGAAAATGTTGTGGAAAGTTTACTAAGATAATAAATATGTAAATCCTTTTTTAAATTTTGATTTAGCGGGATATTTGAAAGTAGTTGTGTGAAAGACATTGTGCATGTACGAAGGTTATATGGAGAATAAATGCATGTTTATAATTGGTGTGGATTGAGGTAGGTGTAGCCCCGTATTTTAGTTGTAATTTCTTTTAATATTTGTTTTATTGTTAATAGATTTTGCACAATGCGAAAGTGCATATAGTAAAAGCTTGAAAGCTTATTGCACACAATAGACTACGTAATTTGAAGGTAGCATGTGTGGAGAACAAATGCCTCCTACACATGATATTTGGGGCCCACGTTTATTTAATATCAATTTCCAATGTCAATGACTGATGGAAGGGCATTGTTAAGTTCGGAGGTGGTTTTGCGTGAGATATTTTCACATATAATTGCTTTTGCTTTGCAGTTTCACGCATATGCATTTGTGTTATGTTGAAAGTGTACAAAAATCATGTTTCTAGATTTGATGTTTTGGTCCTTATGTGGTTTTTTGAATGCATGAAAAGGTGTGTAGTCGATGAATTGAATGCTGAGATGAAGTGCATTTACCCACAAATTTATTTTCTATTAATCACAACATAGACATCGGGACGATGAGAAAACTGGATGGAGGTTTTATCTTTATAGTGTGTTTGAGACGCAAAATAATGGTAGGTGGTGACTAATGATGGCGTTTCATCTATGCCTGACACAATCCTACAATTGCAAGGAAAGACTAGTGGAAGCACCAGTGATAATGACAATGATGAAGGTGCCATTTGTTTAAGACTTCTTGTTCTGTCAAAGCACATTAGTTGACTTCTTGGGAAAGGTGGAAACATCATGAGTGAGATCTGGAAGCACATTGGAGAAAATATTCGCATATTTCGCAAAGCGAAGCGACCAAAATGTACATCCCAAAATGAGGAGCTCATTGAGGTTACTAGATACCCGAGTGTTGCTAGAGATGCACTCATCCAAATTACAAAAAGGTTGACGGAAAATATTTTCAAATATATGGATGGTGCTACCAGCACCCACACCCACATAGTGCCTCCTTTGTCTAGTCTAAATGTGCCCAGTGAAATTCATCTTTCATCATCAAGTTATGGCACAAAGCAATATGATCTAGGATTTCCAAGATAGATTGGATGCTTCATTGTAAAATGTTTCTTATTTATTTTTTAATTAATTTTGTAAATACATATTATATTATAAATATATGTTGTATTATATGATTATCAAATTTGAGTTTCCTTAATTTATTTCATTTAAATTCATTAGGTTATGAAGTAAATTGGCGAAATTCAAGATATACTTTTATATTTCTAATTAAAACATTGTAAAATAACTTATCTTATATTTTATTTATAAAATGTTAAATAGAATTATATAATATAAATA
>APFE030168446.1:0-13643 GCA_000404065.3 Pinus taeda
TGTAGCTTCAGTTGCAAGCCACAGAAGAGGCCATGGAGGAACTGAAGCAAAATAAGAAAAATCTTCGAAAAAAAATGATGATTTGAAGATGCGTCAACATGAAGAGAAAGAGGAAAAACAAAATTTGCTACAACAATTGCAAGCAAAGGACGAGGCCTTGGAAAAGCTACAGCGAGACCCATGCAAGGTAAAAAGTAGTTTTCCATCTTCATGTATGTTTCCTGATAATGATTTCGTTGTTTTCGAAAATCATACCACAGGAATTGGCTCCAAACTGTTGAAGAGAATGGGCTATGAAGGAAAAGTCTTGGGTGTTAATGGGAAAAGCATTGTCAACCCCATCAAAGTAGAGGAATTACCCCGTCAGGTAAGACTTTGGTATGTCAAAAAGGAAGTTGGGGAATGCACTGAGACAGTCAGTGAACCACAAACAACGGATGATGAGAAACCCTCATCAGATCTTTCCAGATCGAAAGAGGAGGTAAAATATGTTGATTTCCTTTTGATTTCATCTTCTCATAGTATGATGTCTATTGGAAATTTGAAGATCCCAATTATAGGGAAAAACATGAGGCTCCTTACAAGGATGAGGCACGAGGAGAAAGAACTTGGTATTAATAACCAAGGCATCACTCAACCTTTGGAGGTTGTGCACGAACATTGATTTTCAGGCTCGAGATACACTAAAGGAGAGTGCTCAAATGTCTTAGATTTGTTTGAGACATCGTCGAGAAAAGAGTATGATGGGAAAGCATCCCCATCATCCCATGGCAGTTTCCATTACAGGAAGAGAGATGAGGCAAGCTCTCATCGCCATACTGACATCAAAGACAACACAAGAAGGTATACCACTTTCGATCTTCAAATGTTCATTTTGATTATGATCATGTTGTTAATAATGAACGAAGATCAATGCATTGAAACACATGTACCTTTTGTGGTTTACCTTACCACACCTTTTCTAAGTGTTGGAAAAGAATGACAGCACTCATGAGGCATGAAAGACCCTCTCAACAGCATGAAAGGAAATAGGTCAACCAGATATGGAGGAAGAAAACCTACTGCGGTCATTGTGGAAAAAATGGCCATCAAAGAGCCACTTGTTGGAGGCTCCATCCAGAGCAGTTCCTTAAAGACAAAACATCGGTGCATGAACCAGGAAGAGCAGTTGTTCGACAAGCAAAACCACCTCAAGGAGGTGACCCATTCACATTGTTAAGTGAAAAATGGTTTCTAGACATGTTGTCATTTCATGGTCATTCTTTTGTAAATCATTTGTTGCATTTTAAAAAGTAAAAGTGATGATGTGTTTTCCATCACTTGTTCAACAACAATGATGTTTGGTCATGTTTTGACTCATATTTTACCCTATGAAAGTGATGTTATGTTTCCATCACTTGTCGAAACAATAGTGTTTGGCCTTATGTATGTAAATCATGTGTTGCAGCGATGATGTGTTTTCCATCACTTTTTGAAGCAACAATGATATGTTGGTCGTGTTGTCATAGCTGGGATATTACGTCCATATTCTTGTAAACTTGACCACTGAGTATGTGTTATAAACTGGTGGCAAGTATGGGATGCTTTGGGTCTTAGTTGGTCATTTCAATTAAGCATGTAATTTTCAAAACCATGTGCTACAGGTTGCAGAAGTAGCAGGTGTCGGCTCGTCACTTAAGGCTCCGAAGAACAAAGCTGAAGAAGATGGAAGCGAGACCCTTTTAGGATGCTTGTGATGCAGACAGGGTACAGAGAGAGTTGCAGATTATTTTTCATGCTTTTGGAGGACCAAAATCTCCTCAGTTGGGAGGATTGATCCAAGTGGCCCCAGAAAGACAAACAAGATAAAGAAGGTTTATGAACACTCAAAAATCAAAATGTTCATAATGATGTTGACCTAGGATCAGATTGAAGTGCTCGTCACCCTAATTCCAACGGTGAGAATGACACTCCAATCTGTGTCCGGATGATGAAGTTATCACAGAAAGAGTTTGCCTTGGTTCCTTTGAAAAATGAGGTATTTCCTCTCAAAATGGGTTCTAAAGCCTTATAAGGCAAATCGCAATTGGAGGAGTCCAAAGGGCAGACTTAAGCCTGGGACTTTAGAACCCCCGATCAGTGATCTCCGATTAATCAGAGTCAGAGCCATGATATCGACGATATCGAGGCTTAAGTCATGCGATTGGTGTCGGCGGATGCTAAAGGCCAAACCCCCGGGCCGCAGTCTTTGCGATATGCGATAGCGATCAGCGATGTGATCTCAGCCATCGGATCGGAAGCAGATCAATGATCCAGATTTAATCGGCGATTGGAATATTGGCAATCGGCGATTGGCGTATCGAAAATTGGTGATCGAAAATTGACGATTTCAGATACCAAGGGCCGATGCGATAGTGACATGCGATGCAATTTGGATCGTCTGATTAGGGAACATATCAACAGTCCAGATATAATTGGCATACTGGCGATCAGTGGATCGGCATATCAGTGATTGACAATTGACGATCCCCCAATAAATAGGGCCATTGACATCAATGATACCAATTTATAATATAACGCAGACCCGAAAGGTTTATGAGCCTGATTTGATGAAATTTGAAGTCAGGTTTATCAGTTTTTTTAATGTTTTCTGTGTGTTTTCTATTTTAATAAAAAAAAGCTATTCTGAGGTTTTTGTTGTGCCCACCTATCCTTCTATGCAAACAGATTCTATTATAAACAAAAGACCCCAATTTTTAGACGGTCATGTCTCAAAAACGTGTTATAAGACACGATGAATGACAGAGAGCTAAGGAGCGTTAGAGCTGAGAGGTTGCGTGCTAGACAGCCAGAGAGCCTGTGCCAGAGAGCTCGAGAACCTATGCTAGAGTTCCCCGAGAGCCTGAAGTGCCAGAGAGCCAATGAGGAGGCTGCACCCGATGGAGAGTCGTAGCTCGAGAGGGCTAGATAGCCAGAGATAGCTAGGTAGTGCTACAGGTTTACTCAGGGAAGCTTGAAAGAGAGAGCGCTTGAAAGTGAGAACGCTAAAAGCCGCAAAGCCACAGAGCGTGATCAAGGCAGTGCGTGAAGGTGAGCCACAAACCAAAGGGTCAGGCAGAGCCGCTGAACTGCAAGTGACATAGCCAGAGCACTACAAAGCCAGATAGCCAAAGAGCTATATTGCAGATAGCCAGAGCAGTCTTCTTCTTGTATGATAGATGCTATGAGATCGAAGCAAGCTTCAGCATGTTGATAGCTTCTGTTTCAGATTCCACTGATTGTGACCAGTGAGAAAATGATCGATGCAAGGGGAGCCAAGGTCTAGATCAGTAATAGGCCCTACCCGTGCATCGATAATGTGAACAACATTATTCACCGTGGATTGTTTTTGCTAAAGATATGACTATCCAATTCTTTAGATGGCCCGTGGTGTGATTTTATATGATTATTTTTCAAGTACTTCTTCTTTTACATTATGTTGCATGGATCCTTGATTGACGTTGATGCAGGATCTTCTTTATTACATGTTGTCACAATTCCTTACTTGATTTGATGTGGAATCTTCTATGTGATGTACTTGTTGTCATAACTCTTCATGTTATCCTTTGAGATCCCTTGTTGTATGTTGTTGGGATACTCTTGTTGTTTTCATGCATGATTTTGCATTTGAAATCCCTTTTATGCTATGTTGGTGGGATGTTCATCATGCATGTTTTTGTGTCATACTGATAGGAGTCTTTTGGTTGAGAGTTCTAGTTGTGGAACATCTCTTAGAGTCACTCTTGCATGAGGGCATTCTTCCTTGTATGATCACGACATCATCTCTTGTGTACATCATCTTTATTGACAACACTTAATGCAGCGGCCTACACCATCTTGACATCGGGGCCCGAAGATGTAATCCCTCCTGGATGAACTCCGTTGTCAATGCTTATGTTTTCATGTGCTGATTATTGTTATGTTCCTCTTATTTTCCGCATGTAGATGAATTCATTAATGTTCTTTTAAAATTCAATTTAACACATCACGAAAGTAAAAGGTCTTGGATGGGTCCTTCTTCACACCTGGACCTAGATCACCTTTCAAGGTAAGGGCAAACATTTCATCATGGCATCCTCATGGATAAAATTTCCATATATTATAACCTCAATGATAGATGTAACATGTTATGTGGTTAGATGAGGGCATCCATGAAACTTTGAAGCATGCTTGAACCAATTTTTGATAAGAGAGATAATTTGGACATCCAAAAATGCATGAGAAATCCAAAAGGCCAAACATTTTTTCATCCCACCTTCCTTGGGATGGTGCCATACTTTTTACTTCAATTCTTCAAACTAATATGAAACTTCAAAAATGCATAATCTTCATACCTTATTTCAACACCAATGTAGTCACCAAGTGAGTCTTCAATGCCTCCAAGGATATCGGATGTCCTCACCTCTTCTAACAATAAATCACTTCAATAACCCTCAAGTATCAAGGCTTCATTGCTTTGAGAAATCACTAGATGAGTGAAATATTTTCAAAGAGATGCCCTCTTGAAATCATGGTAGAAAAACTATCAAATAACAAGATATATACATTGTCCCCAACCATGGAAATAAAATGCCACCTCTGAAACCTGCACTCAAAGTGATATAGCCCTAAAATACAAGTTCAACCACAAGGGAATATAGGAAGGTTACCCACTGTCATCACATCAACCTTTCCTCTCACACAAGGGGGAATCCATTAGAAATGGATTAAGATTTCCTTCTAGCTAAATGGGATGTTGGACCCGTGGAATGCCTATCCAATGGGTGATGGAGTCAAGATCTATTAGAAAAGAGGGTTTGAATAATATGGATAAGATGTGGTCAACCCATACACTAATGTGCCATGAATAGTTCAAAACAACGTTTCAAGTTATACTAGAGCAACTAATGAAGCCCTTCTACAAGATGCACTACCAAAATCATGAAATTGTTGCCAAGGAGTAGTCTTCAACCTTAAATATTGGAAGAACCACCATAACATAGAACCTTAAGTAAAGAGGATGCAGTAGAATAGTTTCTATTAGAATGAACAACATCAACAAAGATCACATATTCAAATACAATCCCATAATATCTACAACAGCCAATCTGAAATTACAATATAAATTTTCCCAAGATTTAAGGTTACAAGGACTAGCGAGGATTTACAACATCTACTATAATCTCTTCTCATATTCAAAGCTACCTTCCAAAAGAGAATATTAATACATCAAAAGTAGTGGAAATCCTTGTATAAACCCTCATCATCTATGAAAAAAAGAAGAGAAAGATGAAAACCTTATATCAACCCTTCCTCCCACTTTATGTTGGCTCTCCTCTAACACAAGGGGGAATCCATTAGAAATGGATTAAGATTTACTTCTAACTAAATGGGATGCTGGACCCATGGAATGCCTATCCAATGGGTGATCAAGTCAAGATCTACTCGCAAAAAGGTTTTGAATCATATATAGAGAAGATGTGGTCAAGCCATACACTAATGTGCCATGAATAGTTAAAAAAAATCAAGCTATATAGAGTAACTAATGAAGGTCTTCTAGAAGATGCACTACCACAACCATGAAATTGTTGCCAAGGAATCGTCTTCAACCATAAACATTGGAAGAACCACCATAACATAGAAAAACATCAACAAAGATCACATCTTCAAATACAATCCCATAACATCTACAACAACCAATCTAAAATTACAATATAAGTTTCGCAAGGTTCAAGGTTACAAGGACTAGTGATGGTTTACAACATCTACTCTAATCTCTTCTCATATGAAAAGCTACCTTCCAAAAGAGATTATTACTACAACAAAAGAAGTGACAATACTTGCATAAACCCTCATCATCTATGAAAAAGAGAAGAGAAAGATGAAAACCTTACATATGCTTGCCCATTGACTTCTTCATCATAAAAAATTTTCAACTAGGCTTGGAAGAGATCTCCTCACAAATCCAACCATGCTCAAAAAATGAGAGGGCTTCTCTTTATATAAAGGTTAGCTATACTAGGTAGGGATGAAAGCCTATTATATTGGTGGGGCTTCTCACCCCATAGTTAGGAGGTGGGATAGCAACCAAACTAACTGGATTAGGTCGTTGGTTGAATGAGAACTACTTGCTTGGTTCATTTAGTAGAACTAATGATTAGAAGCATGGTTCGTTTAGCAACCCCGGTGAATATAATAGGAGAGATAATCACCCAAGAGTAGGATGACCAAGATAAAGGGCACAACCTATCAACTAAACCCCAATAGGAGTACTAGATAGGGATAATCACCCAATGACATAAACATCTTGGAATCTCCGATAAGCTATGCACTCCTCAAAGTAATATAATATGCATAAAGAAGCATGATTAGGTCTTTGATGCCATGTGTCAATCTCTCATGGAAGGTGCTCCCTTGAGTAATGTTTCTTTGACCAACTATTATGGTTTTTTATGCAACTTGTCTTCATTATCCTTGGGGGTGCTCTTCAAGATAGCTACTAGATAACCAATCCAAATAAAATAATGATAAATTCCTAATTAATGGGAACACTCCTCAAGTTAGGGCATTACTTAGGGCTAGGGGACTATCCTAGTTGTCATGTGTTGCTTTCTCCTTTGCATCACTCTCCAAGAGGCTCACCTTAGAAATCCTGATCAATAAAATATGCCAATAAGACCATGTCAGGGGAGTGCTCAACAAGATGGAGAGCTAATCCTCCTCAAGATGATGAAATGATTCCAAGTGTAGCAAGATAAGCTAGGACACTCCTCATACCGAGTCAACAACCTTCTCAAAAAGTGGATCCTATAGGTGAATGTGCAATATAGGTTCACTAGTTGTATTAACAATATCGTAAAGGATGTGATGACCTAAACATATGTGCTAAGAGTGTGGATCCATGGACCATGTTACTACCCAAATTAGCAACCTCTGCAAATGTAGATCAAGGCCCTAAATAGTAAGCACCAAGTCAACAACCTGCCCAAAAAGTGGATCCCATAGGTGATGTGAAATATAGGTTCACTAGTTGTACTAACAACTTGTAAAGGATGTGATGACCTCAACATATGTGCTAAGAGTGTGGATCCATGGACCATGTTACTGCCCATATTAATAACCTCTACAAGGGTCAATCAAGGCCCTAATTAGTAAGCACACAAGAGATGCACCCACTATCACCTCAGTGCAATCTCCCCTCACTTTCAACCAACTCTTACAATGCCATTGAGGGTATACCAATCTACACACACTTACACCAACAAATCCTAAGAGATCACTGACTAGAAACACTAAGCATGATGAAGATTAGAAGTTAATTGAAACAAAATGATACATCTGATATATTAATGATAAATACAAAAAACATAAACCAACGTGCAAAGCTCACTCAAAATACACAATAGATGGTTACCTTTGATGGTCAGCCTTGTGTTGTGGGATAAAATCCCCTAGGGTCTTGGGTGAATACCCTAGCAGACTGGAGGTTATCTATGCAAAGAAACGCACATTCCATACAGTCATAATGCTACTATAAGCAAACTCTACGATAAGGGGCATACCTGAGGTCCTATGTTTGAGAAGAGCCTTCCAGGGTCCAAGCCCTTCTTGGAGTTCCTTTTACTCCTTTGACCTGCAAAACAATCAATTCAAGTAAGTACAACAGTATATGGACTGAACATCATAAAGAAACCATCTTCATATTATAAGGAAATGTAGTTAGTTATGCAATTAAACAACCGTTCACATATGAATCATAATATGAATATCATAACATGAAGAAGATCTATATCAGGAAAGGAATAATTTCACCTAATTCGTCCTTTCGTAGGCTCCAAGCGGAACCGTCTCCCGGATTCGTCCAATCTCAAGCCTTTAACAAACTCCTTCCATGACTTACTTCATGATCTCTCAAGTAGTATGAAATCATCAACACACACAAGGAAACAAGGGTTTCCAGTAGAATGGGGAAGTGCAGGATGCACAAGGATCTTTAGACCTGTTCAAGGAAATCTCAGCATAACAATCTTTCTCTCTCTTCTCTCCTCCCCTTCCTTTGGCCTTCCCATAGAAGCCCTTTTATACTTCTCCCAAAGTAGTTTTTTAGTTGGGAATTCGTTGGGAATAGTTGGGCCACGGGCACTAACAGGTAATCAACAGGTAAAACCTGTGATCTCTGCCCAAAATTAAGGAGATTTATTTTTTTTAAGTGTTTTTAAACATACAGTAGGTTGGGTATACACAAACCCGCGTATACATGTGTTTAGCTCAGGGCAATGTCACGTATAGGGACTAAAACACTGTTTTTTTAATTTCGGACCATGTTTGGAAGGAGGGGTTGCCCTAGGCCATGAGTGCAGCATCACAAACCTCAAGAGTGAGATTTGGAGCTATAACAGATGCCCCCTAATATATGAGGTCAGAAGGGGTACATGATGGCCGAAATGTATTAAGCAAGTTCATGGAAAGGAAATCTGTTGAAAACTGAGAAGGACTGCACAAGAATTCAGCCTGCCAAGTCACAAAAGGAGATCAGAAAGAAACACTGTCTGAGGCGGGCATACCCATGCTTAGAGAAAAGACAGCATGTATGCATATCGAATACAAGCGGATCCACCAAGTATACAAGTATAAATGACTGGAAAATACATAATGGATCATCTGATCATGATCGAACAAGTACATGTCTGAATGTCACATATAAGAATTTCAATGATGCTGAAGGATGAAGCAGATCACTGATATCAAAGACTGATCCCAAAAAGTACCCACTGAACATGATGGAATAAGATGGTACTACACTGCAAACTCAGGTGCCAGCATATAAAATGTCGCCATGAATGACTACAACATATAAGGTGAAGTGGTATCTACTAGCAGCAATAGGAGCAACTGTCAAGTGGACCAATGAATGCTGATACAACCTGAGGTCTTCACCAACCACCGTGGTACATTTCTATAGCATGGGAATAAATGATCTGAAGTTGAACATGTGAGAAATCATTTGATTACCAGTCATTGATGTATTAACAAATGTGAGACTACTCACAGATAATGATATTGAGCGTCAAGGTACCTAGTACAATCCAACAAGTGTGAATAGATGAGCTAGATTCGAACACCTATAAGAATCTATCGATCAGGAGACAATGATGGTTTCCAACTGTCGAGAGTGAAGGATCTGCCACTAGTGGCTGCAAACCCCAAGATACTGCCAAATGAACTCTAGACCTTTTCCCCAGAGCAATGAGTCGAATTCGATAGGGAAAGATCCACTAGAAGGAAGGCATTAAGGCATCCTCCATCAATCTAGCATGAGTGTAACCCGTAGGCCAATAATGTGGAAGGAATCAGATGAAAAAGATGTAGTAACCCAACCGAAGTACGTTTCTGGCGTACACAAGATGTGGCTAGCACACGGTAGAAACCCTCTCAACTAACCAATAATGAAAGCTGACATAGAGGCAAGGTATCCACCAATAGGGTCGAATGGAAACCAAGGTACTACACAAATCCCAATGTGTGATAATGTAAGCTGATGTGGAACATAAGGGAAAACACTCAGTCAAAGACCCATGATACTGATTGATGTTGAGCACAAGGTGACCTATCAATAATGAAAATAGGGCCAGGGTGCAACTCTAGGCCTGTCCTCAGAGCAAGATGTCATCGTCGATAAGGAAAAGACTCGCCAGCAAGAAGTCAATGGAGAACTTCTCAAACTGGTAGGAGTAAAGGACCAATATAACTGATGTGATGATAGACATAACACTGACAACCAGGGATGGCCGACTAGAAAATAAGTCAAGAGATGGCGCAAAGAGGCCGACTCAAGCTAACTTCCCTTGAACAAAAGCACAACTCAATGTGACTGTTTGGTAGCATATGATGACTTTGTATAAGCTCATTGCGCAGGAGGCACAAAAGAACCCTCCATATGATTGGAAGAGATAACCAATCGGGGGAGAACTGACTCAATAACAAGGTTAAGGCATACCTAAGTGAAACTAAATCCCACCCAAATGGAGGAGACTTTGTTTTGAGTGCTTTGTTTAAGGGCGACACGACTGACTCTAGCTACCAACAATAAATGGAAATATTATCCCGTTCCCGCTCTTTTTTGGAATATATAATTTTTTTTTGGTCTTTTTCTTTAAAGTTGGAAAAATAACCTCAGGTATGCCCCTTATCGCAGAATTTTCTTATAGTAGCATTATGACTGTATGGAATGTATGTTTCTTTGCATAGATAACCTCCAGTCTACTAGGGTATTCACCCAAGACCCTAGGGGAGTTTATCCCACAACAGAATTGGCGACTCCACTGGGGAAGTGCAGGATGCACAAGGATCTTCAGACCTAGTCAAGGAAATCTCAACATAGCAATCTTTCTCTCTCTTCTCTCCTCCCCTTCCTTTGGCCTTCCCATAGAAGCCTTTTTATACTTCTCCCAAAGTAGTTTTTGAGTTAGTAATTCGTTGGGAATAGTTGGGCCACGAGCACTAATAGGTAATCAATAGGTAAAACCCGTGATCTCCGCTCGAAATTAAGGAGATTTATTTTTTTTAAGTGTTTTTAAACATACACACGGGTTGGGTATACACAGACATGCGTATACACACGTTTATCTCAGGGCAATGTCGCGTATAGGGAATAAAACATTGTTTTTTAAATTTGGAACCAGGTCTGGAAGGAGGGGTTGCCCTAGGCCATGAGTGCAGCATAAAAAACCTCAATAGTGATATTTGGAGCTATAACAGCTTGGACAATCAACTTTATATGATTCAATGGAAGGGGAGATCATGACCTTGAAATGTATGTTTTTCCTTTAGGAGTATTAGAACAACAAAGTCGCCATTACTAATTTGGAATGCTAGCTATAGATTATGGGGAAGCCTTGTTCTTATACAAAGTCAAATAGTATGAATGGATGGAAGCCCATTTCTATGAAGTGAATAAAAAATCATGACAGTTTGACCTAAATCTTTGATATACCTTCAATAATCCTGAAGGTTGTCACAACTTTGTAATTTATAAAGCCTGTCACCAAATGTTTGAAGATAGCATCCATGTGTGAGATCTAAGGTATTATGAATTGGAAAGGGTTAATATCCCTAGCTCAAGTCTAAAATAGTTTGTAATTGATCAACAACAAGGTGAAGCATCACCTACAAGACCTTCTATTAAAAACGTTCAACCACATAGGGTGGAATCTAATCTAGGAAAAATTGAAATGAATTATGAAAAGGAAAATATTATGGTTTCTTCATGAGGATTTATAGGCAGTTTTGTTTGTTTAAATTTTGGGGGGAAAACTCCTCAAAGCAAAGTCTAAGCTTTGTTTTTGATGACAGAGTCAACCTTTTTTTATATTACAATGGTTGTCGAATGAAATCTAAGTTTCTTTCACATTTCCGTTGGAAAAGGCCTCTAATTTGCTATAGGTTTTCATATGCAGTTTTGCTATAAAGCATGGGGCAAGGGGCATGCCTATAAAGAAGATAGCAAAAGAAAAATATTATCACTTAACATATGTATTATACTATCATGCACAAATAAACAAAAGGCCCACCGCAATGATGTCAGTAGAGTCTAAATTTAAATTAACATCTACGACGATACAATGATACACCAAAAAAACCCATTAAAGTGCACAAGCTTAACACTAACGGATCCAGATAAAACAGGTTTGGGAGAAGTGGTTCAGTGGACATTTTGATAAAAGAAATAATAAAAGGTGTACTTATTACAAAGTTATTTAGTTCACTGAAATAGATTAAAAGGCATGTTAAAATGAAAAGTTTTGCCCCAAAGGATCATAGATTATCATCATACTGCCTACAGAAAAGCTCAATATATGCACCTATCCTATGCATGCCAATATATTAATAGATTTAAAAACACGAAAAATAGGGCTTTGACCCCTGGAGAGCATAGGTTATTATAATAATATATAGAAAGCTTGAATATAAGCATGTATATTATAGCAATATATATAAAGATGATAGAAACTGCAAAGATTTGATCAAACGGTAGAGAGGGAAGCATGTATACATAATTTCCATGTTCAAGTATCCAGATTGACACCATGCAGACACGTTATCTAAGGAACTAGGATATTGTAGGTTATACAAATTCATTTCCCTATGGGAACATGGTACTCGTTAACAAGTTACAATATAGCAAGAAGTTCATTAGCAAATCGTAATTTTGCTGGAAACAGGCAACAACAATAGCATTTCACAGGAATCATAGTTCCAACTACTTCTCCTTCCCAACACTCTTCTTTTGGGCTATCGAAAATTCTCCTATAGAAAACAAACTTTCACTTCAATTCTACTCACATCACACCTTGAAACCCATGCTTATGATTCTTTGTAGGTTGGAGGAAATGAGTTAACATTCCTATAGACAATGAATGGATCATCAAGCAATCAATCCTTGTGTGGAGAATTAAACAATTCTGGTAAATTGGATAATCAACCAGTTGCTCAGAGATCACAGGTAACAATGAGGCCCCACCCATGTCCTCTACTGAAGAAGAACAATCAAGAATTCTTCCTAATGGACTACATTTGTAGTTAGATCTACAAACTGTTGAGATTTGTAGCTTGGGAGGTACTCCAAACCCTAGGCCAGAGGGTTGTGAAGGAATTAGCACACAAAATTGGCTTGTGGGCTTAGAACCCAAGCTTGGGGGTTTGTACCCATCGGTGTGGGGACCACAACCATGAGGATATTTTGATATGTGACTATTTGAGATGATAGAGAACCCTTAGACGAGCAACAAGCAGTGAGAATCATCCAAATCGGAGATCTAGAAGTTGAAATATGAATTTTTGAATATTATGTGTGGGAAAAAGGGCTAGAAGATTCAAGTTGACCTTAGTTGAAGGACCCTCTTGGAAGGGCTAGTCGTTTCCTTAGAGAAAGATATAAATAGAGGTGATATGGGAGCCTATTTGAGACATCATAAGTGCAATCAAACATCAAATATACCTCTAAAATTTATAGCAAACCTGAGGCAACCTAGAGGGATGAGTTTAGGAGATTGTATTCACTATTTTGGGTGCGGATTCCTTGATAAAACAGGCCACAAATGTATAACGTATGAAACATCCAACAAGGAATCTTGGAGGGTGAGTCTTGGACAGTTTATGTATGTGGATCTCTAGAGGGACAATGCCATAGGATCAAAGGTAAGTGTGGGGTGTTTTCTATGCTATTTTGTGTGGGTAAATAGTATAGAAATCCACCGGGCAAGTGTGTTCAAGGTACAACTGAGGGGAGCTGAGAGAGCACACTACATCAACCAAATGGTTAGTGTATCTTGTTCAAGGTAGATTGGTTGTCGAAGTGACTGACACCAAACCATAGTTGCATATCTTTGTATTAGTGGATGTATGAGGGCCATTATCCCTAGTACGAGAGCCCTAAACTGTTGTATTATCAGTTTGATTAATATAACGAAGTTGGGTGGTTGTAAAAATTGTAAAAAGTTGTCTATATTTGCGCACTAGTAGGTTTATTGTTGTGTATTGTTTCGCTCTGCAAAGTAGTCTTGTTGTGATACTTGGATTAGTAGCATCAGTGATTTAAGATTCTATCATAGACTCCAATATTGTGAAAAAACAATACCAACGACTAC
>APFE030168454.1:0-11795 GCA_000404065.3 Pinus taeda
CAAAAGATTGGTACTATGGCATACAAATTGGAGCTTCCTGCAACTTCTCGATTGCACCCAGTTTTCCATGTTTTATGTTTAAAGAAGGTTATAGGTGATAAGCTCCAAGTTCAAACAATATTTCCAGAACTTGACAAGGAAGGAAAAATTATATTGGAACCAGAAGCAGTCACAGAAACAAGAACTCAACAGCGACGAAATCGATCGATTTCAGAGTATCTTATCAAGTGGAAGAACTTATCTGCTGAAGGTTCCACATGGGAGGATGAGAATTTTATACATAAGCATCCAGAACTACTCAAGCGTTGAGGACAACACTTGTTTGAAGGAGAGGGGCATGTTGGGTCCCTATAATACTAGTGATTACTCCATTACTATTGTAGTTGTACCCCTTATTAATATTGTTGTGCCCCTATTATCGCCATATTGTTATTACTGTGCCCCATAGAATCCCTCTATTGTTATTTTTGTGGCTTTATATTATTATTGTTAGGTTGGCTGGGGTATATTGTGACTCCTTAGACTCCTATATATAGAAAGGAGGTTTTTTCATTTGAATCATCCAAGAATTTTTCATTTATGTAATGTAAAGGAGGTTGCCCCCTCGAAGAGATTGAATTTTAAGGCATTGATCTATATTTTCTATCTTTTTCTTGAGCTGGTTTCATAACAGAGGAAGAGAGGGAAGAAGAGAGAAGCAAAGATAGGCAAAGAAATGGGGGAGGAAGATAGATATATATGGGGAGAGAGAGAGAGAGAGAATGGGAAGAGAGAGAGAGGGAGAGGAAGAGGGAGGGGGAGAGAGATAGATAGATAGATATGGAGAGCTTGTATGTTTGGGGATTGATATAGAGAGACAATGGAAGATAGAGATAACATGGAGGGGGTAGATAGAGAGGGGGAGAGAGAGATAAAGGAAGGAAGATAAGAGAGAGAGTGTAGTTATGGGTTGATACGAGAGATAAAGGAAAATAAAGGAGATAGAGATAGATGGAGGGGGCGAGAGAGGGAATAAGAGAAGACAAAGAGGGAAGGAGAGAGAGAGAGAGAGAGAGAGAGAGAGAGATGTGTTTAGGGAGCTGAGATAGAGAAACAAATAAGGAGAGATGTGTTTAGGGAGCTGAGATAGAGAAACAAATAAGGAGAGATGTGTTTAGGGGGCTGAGATAGAGAACAAATAAGGAGAGATGGAGGAAGGTATAGTTATAGATGATAGAGGAAGAGAGGGAAGAAGAGAAAGATAGAGAAATGCAAGGAAAGGCGGAGAGAGAGAGAGATGGGGGAGAGAGGGAGGGGGAGAGAGAGAAGGAGAGAGGGAGGGAGATAGACATAGAATGGAAGGTGGAGAGAGAGGGAAGAATAAAGAGAGACACAGAGACAAACACAAACATAGAAGTTAGATCTAGAAATTTATGAATATTTGGCTTTTCACTAAAATAAATATTTTGATTTTAGTGTAATTGTTGATTTCTAATACTAATTGATCGCTTGCACTAGATGCATTGATTTCAATATAGAATCCTATTTGATTACTTGCACTAGATGCATTGATTTCAATGTAGATGTCGACTTATAATCCTATTTAATACCTTACACTAGATGCATTGATTTCAGTGTAGATGACGATTTTTAATCCCATTTGATACCTTACACTAGATGCATTGATTTTAGTGTAAATGTTGATTTCTACTCCTATTTGATTGCTTGCACTAGATGCACTGGTTTAAGTGTAGATATCGATTTCTAATCCTATTTGATTGCTTGCACTAGATGCACTCATTTCAGTGTAGATATTGGTTTCTAATCCTATTTTATTGCTTATACTATGCATAGATTTCAGTGTAGATATTTATTTCTAATCCTATTTGATTGTTTGCACTAAATGCATTGATTTCAGTGTAGATATTGATTTCTGATTTGATGCAATTGGATGTATGGTGTACAATAATTTCAAAGTAATTAGATTTATATTGTGCATTAATTCCAGTGTAAGCACATCTTTGCCCCCTCCATCTATATATCTATATCTCATTGTATCTCCTTCTTTATCTCTCTATCTCACCCGCCAAACATACACACTCTCTCTCCATATTTATCTATCTCTTTCCCCCCCTTTCCCTTCCTCTCCGTCTCTCTCTCCCTTCCCCTCTTCTCTCTCTCTCTCTATAACACTTCTCTCTCCATATATATATATATATATTCCTCTCTCCCTGTCTTTGCCTCTCTCTTCTTCCCTCTCTCTCCCCCCTGCCATCTATATCTCTATCTCCACTTGTCTCTCCTTCTCACCCAAAAAAACATACACACTCTCTCTCGGTGTAAGCACATAACAATTATTTATGACGTGAATTGAGTTCTATGTTATAGTAATTCAACCATACATAACACTTTATTTTTCATCCTAAATAAAATGTTCACTTACTCGAAATGTTTTCTTCCTAAAACTCTAAACTATTTGTAATTGGCTACATTCTTATTATTCCCATTTTCCATAATTCAACATTGTAATCACTTTGCATTCAAATGTGGTAATAGAAAATAACTACCATTGAATATTATTTGGGGTTTAACACTCCATAAGTCACAATGATTGACTTTGGAGAAAACTACTAATAATATTGGATTGCAACAAAGACAAGGTATGGTGTTTACTACAATAGTTTGAGTTAAATATCTGAATGGTCTACGATTTCAAGTGCCCTTTTCATATGATTGATATGAGAAAATGGAAAAACCAATAGGTGTGACAATAACAACAGTAGAAGAAAATAGTTTTAGATTGATCATAATGAAGATTGTTTGTAATTGACTATATTCTTATTATTCACATTTTCTATCATTCAACATTGTCAAATTGTCACTTAACATTCAAAATTTTTATTTCACCATTTTTCATCATTCAAGTTACTAACAATCTCTCTCATCTCAAAAAAATGAGGTAACTAAGCAAATTTAAAATAAAATTGACCAAATTAATCTTAGACATATTTAGCATATTTAAAATGATCAAAATAATTAGATGTTCAACAAATTTTGTATGACCTCACACGACTAAAACCATCCTAGATCCATCTTTACCCCAGATCTATCAAGCTCCGAGAGGGATCAAATCTCTCGAGGTGCAAACCTTTCCTCAAGTTTTTCACTAAAAAAAGAGGTTTGCACCTCGAGATATTTGATCCCCCTCGGCGCTTGATATATCCAGGGTTAAGATGGATCTTGTGTATTACAAATGAATGCATGGTAATTAGTTAGTCTTAGATGTTTTAAATAACCTAATTGTTAAGATTGTAAAAATGAGTAGGAAAGTTTGTATTTAGATATGTACCTCATATAACACAATAAGTCAATAGAAGATTAAATTTGTTGTAAGAGATTTGTAATAGGAAAATGTGTATCTTTAAGGGAGAAGATAAATCCTTTATGGCACATTAAGATCTACTAGGAAGTGTTTGAAGATTGATAAGTTTTGGATACTCCTCCCATATATTGCAAAATATTTATGAGCACAAATTGCTATGTTATTCAATATAGAAAAATTTAAAATATTTTGATAAATTAATGAAATAGAAAATGAAATGCAAGTGATGAAAATTCGTAATAATTAACCAATAACAAAAATAACATTTGCTTTTTTATGGAGTAGTTACATTGACAATGTGGATATGAGAAATCCATTAGAAAAATGTAATTACAATGCACATTAACTTGTCAAATGAGATGCATGGGCACAACCCTAGCATGGATTAAGGCCTTTGCCTTTGGTAGGGTTGTTTTGTTTTATTCTTGTGTACCTTTTGAAGGTAAATGCCAAGAGGTGTGAAGGTCCTTCAAGGACATAACTCTCTTGATATCACAATGGAGGTTAGACCTTGATGTAGCTCTAACAAGGTGAACCACAACCCATAGGTTTGATGGTAACATCAATTTTGATCAAGATATAATGAAACTTTAAGCTATCTTCAATCATTAAAGAAACACTATGGTTACTATGTTCAAAATTACTAAACACAATAAATATAAGATAGTTCTCTTAATTGAATTTTAATTGAGAAATTATCTTCATTTAAAAAACATTTAAAATTTTTGCACTAATAAATTTAACCTCTAATTGTTTATCTTCAATTATTAAAATAACATGGTTATTGCTACCTTCAAAATTGCTAAATTCACAATTCTATTAATTTAATTTAATTTACAAAGTTTTATATACCATTTCTACTAGGTAGACATAAAGATCAAAGTTTAGTTTAATATAAAATATTATATTTAGATGGTTTTTACCCTTGAGAGTTTTGGGTATACCTTTAATAGTGAGAAAAATAGTAGAGTGGATGTGAAGACAACCTTTCCTTAAGTTTTAGATCTTATGTTGAGATTCAAATCATGAATAAAAAAGGTTTGTCAATTGTTTAACTATAAAATATTTAGTGTCATCAAAACTGTCTATGATTCATAATTTAAATATCTTATGGAATAGTTTTTATCCTTCTCAATTAAATCCCACAATCAACTCTTCCCCTAATTATCTCACACTCAATTCTTCCCCTTATTTATGATGTGACTAAATCCCACACAAACCAACTAATGAACAGTTCCTAAATTAATTAATATAACATATATTTAAAAGATCTCTTACCCATCTTACACTCAATTTAATTAAGATAAATAATATAAATAAATAAAAAGTAAAAAAATGATTTTTGATTAAAATTTTAAAAATTAAAATAGAACAAAATCCATTGGAAAAATATGTAAACATTTCTATTTCTCTTTAATATATGTTTGTGTTATTAAAAATAAAATTGAATAATTAAACCAACCTCTATCTTAACTTCTCTATCAAGGGCTGAGGGGGATAAATCCCTTGAGGTGACAAACTTAATTTTATTTTTATGTATTTTTATTGTGTCAAAATATTTTAATAATTTATTTTTTCATCTCTTTTAATGTAATTTGACTGTGTCAAATTGTTTAGATAACATAATATAACAGGACATTACAACATCTCTTCCATACTGGGATGGAGAGTGTCTCTTGACCCAAAAAGTAATAAAATTAATTAAAAAAATATATATTTATAAAATAATTTTATTTGTGAAATGAGAGATGGTTCTTGGGCAATGTGGTATTGGTGAGCCATGGTATTGGTCTATGGTATGATATGGTTAATAGTATATATGGTAAAGTGGGGTGAATATCCATGGTTAGAAATCTTGTTATATTGTAAGTATTATTTTGATTGTGAAATAAGAGATGATTTTTGGGCATGTGGTATTGATGAGTCATCCTATTGGCCCATGGTATGGTATGGTTCATAATGTCCACGATAAAGTGGAGCTGAATATCTATGGTTAAAAATCTTGTTATATTGTAAGTATTAATTTTTTATGTGCTTATTAATGAAATTTAAATATAATTACGATTGAAATTATTATTTTAATTTAAATGGTAAAATGGATCTTAATTTATAACTACTATTTATATCTTATATTTTAATGTGATAGAGGTGTAGATATATATAATCATTTTTTCTTTTAGATTTAATAAAAAAATGTTCTAAAATTAAATTTAAATAAAATATTTATAAAATATTTTGATTATGAAATAAGAGATGGTTTTTGGGCATGTTGTATTGATGAGCCATGGTATTAGCCCATGGTATTGTAACACTTGGAAATAATGCTTGCATTAGTAAATTAATAGATTAGGTTGGTTGGTTGTTGGAATTTGTTGAGAAATTTTCTCAACAAGCAATTCCTTGTTTAGAATCTATTGGATCTCATGAGCACTATTTATGTGGCTTGTATTTTGGCTTTGATTATACTACATTGATCATTTTTGTCTATAATCTGTCCACCATGTTTTCTCTACCAATTTATTTGTTGGTATCAGAGCTTGTATGGGATTGACTCCCTCAAGGGAGAGCCCAAGAAGATGGAAGAGATGTGAGATTTGATTATTTGTACATAAATTAGTGTAGAGGTGTGTCTGAGTGATTTGTGTGATGTTGTAATGAGATCTACGGGAGAGAATGGTTGAGCATGTTTTACAGGGGATAGAGGTGAAGGAGGATATGTAGAGTTCCCTACTTTAAATTTCAGATACGAGACACTGCTTCGCTACTAAGGCATTTTCATTACATTGTGTGATTCATCTATGCCTATAAGGATTTTACTTGCTCCATTGTTAGCTTTCTGAATTTTTTACTAGCTTTTTGAATTCTAAGGATAGGGTATATATGTTGGCAAGCATGGACTCAACAACGAGTCCTATGAAGGAGATCCCTAGAAGTTATGACCCCTTACTGTTGAGTGCTCTTTCTGATCGATTCGAATATTTCGAAACAAAAAGAGTCAACCAGTTTTTTAAGCGCCACATAAACAGATACAAGAGAACAGTCTTTAAGGTCAACATGTCGCTGGGTCTGAGCATCATGTGGGACTCGCGAGTGATAATGTTGTTGGATAGCAAGAGCTTTCCCTTGCTTTACAATCTCAGTAAGGTGGAGAAGAAGAATATGCTCACCGACACTTACATGCCCAACACTACTTTCACTAGAGGTTATCATGTTATCGTGGAGGCATATCAGTTTATATCCTCGACATTCCTATTGTCTCTACTCTTTTTCAGTATGCACTTATAAAATTGCTTGCTTCATTTTTCACCGGAGGAAATGTTACCATTGGTTTGTAAACCATATTTTTCCATTGGTGGCATTTGGTTTAAAGGGTTTGGGGACTGAGATCTGTGGAGCATTTGTAAGTGTTATTGAAGCCAAGTGAAACTTGTTGCTACTATGGGGATTATCAGAGGGAATGTTTGTTAAGGGATACACATATTAAGAAACTGGATCGTCATTTTCTTACTAGAAGAATCCTTCGATGTGGAGGATAGGTTAAGATTTTATGTTTATTTAATTGGCACTTACAATCTTGAACTTTTTTAAGAGTTTATATTTTGGCTAATAATGGAAAAAATTGAAATTGGTCAAGCATCCATCATTACGATCGACTTTAAACAAGTCCATAGCCAACCAATGCAAATACTCATAGCCATAACTTTTTGGAATGGTCATAATCAGTGTTATTAATTTGGGGTTCCTGAAGGAATCCCTAAACTCTGCATGATCTTGATCAAAAGTGAGTTCAATACAACTTGGTTGGTGTCGCACATCAGCAAACGCTGCTTCTTCACCTATCATGATTCGTTTCTCACCATACAATACATCAAGAGCTATTTGAGGATTGAAATCGTCCACAATTGGTGCTAGCTGTGGTGTCTAAATCCCTGTTATTAACGCATATACCACAATCATACAACCTTTTTGGTGTTTCATTTGCAGTTGGCAATGCCCATTTCTATATCAGAGGAATCAAAATGTGTGAACGTTGGACTATTCGAGTACAAACCTGAGGAAGGACAAGATAATGGGTCTTTTTCTTCTTGTTTTCAACATCGAATACAGTAAAGGAAAAACACAAGGTGGGTGATTTCAGCTTGATTGGATACATTGATTTAGACTTCGATGGAGAAAGAAACTAGGAATCTGCAAACCTGATGCTCTGATACCATGTCAGACCCACATGGGATGTGAATAGTCATGAATGATAGAAAAATCATGTTGTTGAGTGGCAAATTGGTCTCTTGGATAGATTCTGACATGCAAAATCATTTCAAGAATTTGATAATCAGATTCCACATCTTGAAGGGGGGATTCCTATACTAGATCAATCTATGGAATCTTCTTCTTAAGCACTCTCTCCTACACATGAAGCTCCAAGCACTGATGATAATTTGAGTGATGTGATTGATAGAATTGGGAGACTCAATCTTGATTCAGTGCCAACTCAGTCAATTGAGTAGCTTGAGCCATCTCAGAAAGGTCCTACAAAATGGGTGACAAAGACATGTGAACATGTTCATCCTGATGAGGTTGGAAAGGCAGAAACAAGAAATTCAACTAGGAAAAATTGAAGTGATGTAGATGATTCTAATTCACATGTTGATATGGATTTTTCTTATGATTGTGAACTGAATTTATCTACAGATTTTGAACCAAATTCCTTCAAATAAGTCGCTTCTCATGATGAATGGAAAGAAGTGATGCAAAAGGAGTATGATGCATTGATAAAGAATGGAACTTGGAAGCTATTTGACCCTCTGTTGGGAACCAAATCAATTGGTTGCAAGTGGGTCTACAAGAACAAGTATAAAGCTGATGGCTCACTTGAAAAGCACAAATCTAGGCTTGTGGAAAAAGGTTTTTCACAAAAGAAAGGGTTTTATTATGAGGAGACTCTTTCCCTCACAAAAAAATGGGCTACCATCTGGACACTCTTTGCCTTGGCAGCTCAAAACGGTTGGAAAGTCCATCCAATGGATGTAAAAAATGATTTCTTGAATGGAGATCTGAAAGGGAATGTTTTTATGTGCCAGCCAGAAGGATTTGGTGTTAAGGGCCAAGAATAAAAGGTATGCAGACTTGTGAAATCCTTGTATGGCCTCAAGTAAGCACCACAAGTCTGGTATGAAAAGTTAACTGAGCATCTTCTGAAACTCAACTTCAAACATTATGATCTTGATGATGCAACTTTGTTTGTCAAGAAAGTTGGAAAAACAATTGTATATCTCGTGGTATATGTAAATGATCTTTTGATGACATGGAAGAATGAGAGCTACATTGCATCCATAAAGAAGGAATTGAGGAAAGGTTTTGCAATGTCTGACCTAGGATATGTTCACTACTATCTTGGTATTGAAGTAACTCAATATCCAAAGTCTATATTCCTTTCTCAAAAGAAGTACATTGGAGATCTGTTGAACAAGTTTGGCATGGCTGAGTGCAATCGTTTAACTACTCCAATGGAACAGAAGCTGAAGATCATATCCATTGAAGAAAAATAATTTGAGGATGCAAAAAATTATATGTAACTTGTAGGAAGTCTCAACTACCTGACTACTGCCAGACCAAACATTTCATTCACTATTGGAATCCTCTCCAGGTTTATGCAAAAGACTTGTGAGGGACATTGGTTTGCTGTAAAAAGACTTCTAAATTACTTGAAGGGAACTCAAGACTTTGAACTCAAGTATACACAGGTGGGCGACTTCAGCTTGATTGGATATTTTGATTCAGACTTCGATGGAGACAAAGAAATTGGGGATCTACAAACCTGGTTATCTGATACCATGTCAGATGTTTGGTGTAGGAATTGCGCTTAAGAAAACTCCTCAACACTTAATTGTCAAACCAGGGGTTTCATAATCTTAAAGACGAAGCACAGACAATGCCAGAAGTGGTATGAACTTTTCCTATTCCTAATCCTACTTCCTAAAGGAAATGTTTGCAGAATCAGACAGAAAACAATCTTAAAGGTAATTGACACCAAAGAAACTCTAGTGCTGGAATGTAAAAGAACAATTTGGAAGTAAATCAAGTAAAGGAGTTTTCACACAACTAGAAGCAATCTTAAATGATGGAATGAAATTCTATGTTTATCTTCAGATAGATGGCTAACAGTTTAACAAGTGGGCCCTTGCAAAGATTTATTTTCCTCTTGATCTTCCTTCTACACAAACAACCTATTCTTGTACTATTACAATCTGCTTACACTAGTGCAGGTACAGTGCCTCTGTGTAAAAGTATATTTTACCTCCTTACTGAAGATTTATGTCTTTAGGGATTACAAAACTCTATTTCTGTGACAATAGACTGGCTCTTGCACCGAGGCAGAGTTTCCTTCACCAAAGTTTCCAATTTACTTTCGAAAATATTGAAAGACATGCTGAAAAGAATTGCAATTCCAAACGAAATTCTGAGATAAATTATCTATGGAAAATGAATGCTTTAATTAATTAAATCTTGCAATGGAAGTAAACTTCATGAAATGAAAGCAAATCAAAGTAATCAAAGCAGTAGTCTAAGTGATCTACATGTATCAACGAGCTTTAGCAATCCACTTAAAATGTTTATGTTCTTTGTTCATAAGTCATAAAATGCAAGTATAAAGTGTCTATGATAAATTCATGTAATCATTCTCAAATCCTTTAGAAATGCACTCTTAATGTTAAGGATGATTACTGAAATTAATAATATATTTGCTTGCAAAAACAATTTAAAATGGTAAGCAGTAAGAGAAATGCAATTTTGTTGTGAAAGGAATAACTAAACCGGAGTGCAAGAAACTACATGCACTAGGAAGAGGCTTCCTGCATGATCCAAGCGAAAGCAAATTGAGACCAGAGTTGCGAGTAAATAAATGCAAGAAAGGAATTACAAGAAAGAAATAAACTCAATGAACTTCCAATCCACAGATCCACTCACACTTTACTACGAAATAGATTTAAATTAGAACTTCAAAAGTAAATATAAAAACTATTCACACCACGCCACTGCAAAGGGAAATATTCACACAGTCTTTCCAAATGTCGAAAGCACAAGAGTAAAGGAGTTGGGTTGTCTAGGCCTTAGCCAAACAGCTCATTTCCCATTTAAGAAATCAGAAGATTCAACACTCAAGTACGCATGAAAGATAGATTAAACACAACGTATGAATAACATGGCGAGTTCCTTGTATTACTTGATCAACAAATGTACATAGTAGTGCGAGTCCAGCCTAGAGCCGAGGGCAATACCAAATTACATAGAAAATGAAATTACAGCCTAAGGATCGCTAGCTAGTTCTACCTACAATCTACATTTTATACATTCTTTCGGCCTTAGCATATTCCACTAATTATAGTCATTTTCCTATTTAGGCCTTTCGGCTGAATGTACTAACAACCAAACATTACAAAATTGGCTATCAATTATAATAGAACGTGTACTTTGTTGGCCATAGACCATCCTTGGAAAATATCCCTGACTGTGTGCCATTGATATCCATCCTCAGTTAATCAACAACCGAACTCGAAGACATGGATGAAAACGTCCACGTGGAAAGATTCAGCTCACAGAAATCTCGGAACAATCATCGTTGGTGGTGCAGGAATCTTCCTCCACTGATTATGCTAACTCATAATTAATACTTAGTTTCTCAATTAATTCTAGGAAATTAACATAAGTTACAAGAGGTACTTAATAGGCATGAAATCTATGTAAAAATGATTAATAAAGCACTGTTACACAGTAATTTGTCATCGTTTGTCACCGTCCCTGTTACCCCTCTCCCGCATCTTGGAGGACCCATTCCGGGAGTTGTGAGAAGTGACAAAACTTGAAACCACTTGCCTTATTTACCTCTAAACATGAGCTTCATATGCCCTTAAGACATCTCCTGCTCATTTGCCCTAAAATAGCCCTTTTTTCATTAGCGCTGGTGCCCTGTGTTATGCCCGCGCCAATGGGGGAAATCCTAAAGGAAGGGCGCACCATTGGCGCTCTGTCCTAGAGTCGCAATCGCGCCAATCATTTTGGGAAAAATTTTTAACCACTCAAACCTCCGAAGGTTCTGTCCACCTCATTCACCAAACTGATTCCAAATTGAGTGAGGATGGTTTGGCTTCGAATCTCCCTGGATGGAAAGTTGTTTGCCACCATTCCATGGAAGTTTCCAAGTGATGAAGCCAAATCCATGATTATGGGGGATTGACCTTATCTCTTCCTTCTCCTCTATAAAAGCTTGTTCCCATGGCTTGAGCAAGCTACTTCTGGTTCTAATAGCTTTGACTCTTGTGGCAATACTTGTGCTGAAAGGAAGACATCAAAAGGTTGGAGTTGCAAGAAGCCTTCTCTGTATCCATAAGGCTTTCCCTAAGTAAGGAGACTTTGTCACTAAAGAGAGAGAGAGCTT